>VWZT01007456.1:1225-35761 GCA_013397055.1 Pachycephala philippinensis | reverse complement strand
TGGTTTTTTTTTTTTGTTTGTTTGTTTGTTTGTTTTGGTTTTTTTTGTTTTGTTTTGTTTTTTGGATTTTTTTTTTGTTTTTTAAGAAGTAAATTACTACTATTAACTGCTCTCAAAATACTAATCGAAGGTGTTCTTAATCCAAATGCCTGAGGAGCATAACTCTTACACCCATAGCCCTTGCAGTGGGCTGTGAACATGAGAAGTATAAACAAAATTTGCTCATTTTTGAAATTGAAGATGGATGTACAAACTTTCTTGTTGTCATCAGAGCAAGCTGCTATTGCTAGATGGGCCAAAAAGCATGATTAATCGATGAAGAGCTTATCATTCATCTAGTTTAAGGGATTTCTTCTGACTTTGGGTTTTGGGGTTTTTTTGCTTTGGGAGTTTCCTGAATGTGCCTAAAATAGGAGCTATTGTATCCCCCTGTTTAAAAAGGAACTTCTCTGCTGCTGAGAGTTCAGAGCAACTCCCTGTGATTTCCTCCTCATACTATTCCAGAAGTCTTCAACTTGTTTTATTTAATCGAGATTGTGAGATCCTGTTCTGTAAGAGAGCGTTGGGGGTCCAGGTGTGCAGGGAGGACCAGTGGAGAAGCCAGGACACTGCCCACCTGCATGAGTCTGTCTGAGCATGTTAAGCCTTAGCTGCCAATTTCTTACCTCACCTGCAGTGCTTTTGCAGGGAGTTCTAAATGACTGTGACTCAGCTATGATTAACTGAGTATCCTCTTGTAACTTTTTCTGCCTGTGAAGGCATTTTGTTACCTTGTGTTACCTAACTTGGCAAGCTGCTGCTACTGTGATCATCTGAGTCCATGTGCTATAGACTCACCCAGGAAACAAGATTCCAGGTTCCAAAGAACATACAATTCAAAGGCAGAGATGATGGTAATTGGACAAGAGGGGAGGGTAATTGTGGCTTCAAGTATCAAAATGTCCTCCTTTAATGAAAAACTCAGTTAGTTCTGTTGTCTTCTCTGTAAAACTTTGGTTCTAAAGTGGTTGATTAGGGCAGGAGATCAGGAATGCAAACTCTTTACTGTTGTTCACTAAATAGTCGTGGTTTCACGCCATGATTTTGTTTGTATGCTTGCATTATTGCTGTTATGTGTGTGCTATTATGTAAATGTTTCATGTTACTTTTAACAAGGTAAAATAATCTGTCATCTCTCTATGTGAAAATCAAGACCCTGAAAGTCAGACCGACCTGCCCAAGTGCATAAAGTAAATCATTAGCAGTTTGACTTGGCACGCAAGTTTCTAGCCTTGCAAACACCTGTTCTAAACACCAGGAAGCTGTTGGTAGATCCTCATTCTCTATCAGCCTTCCCCTCCTGAATCCCTTCTCCATCCAAGTTCAAAGCATTGCACTTATCCCAGTCATGTTTCTGCATGTCTGGAGGAGGGGAGGAGATGTGCTTCTTCATTCCTCTGTAGGAGCCGGAAGCTGCAGTGTATCTTTGGTGTCTTCAGAATTCCTAGTTGCCACATAGGGATTCCTGCCTGTCACAATGCCAGGCCAGGTCAGTATTTTTATCTGATGAAACCTCAGACTTGTCAAGTACACTGCAAAGCCTCGCCTTGAGGCTATGGAAGGACACTGATTTTAGACCTACCAAGAGCGTGCTCCTTCAGTTGTTGGAAGTTCAAGACAAAACTGCATTCAGATTTGGGATCCTGGATGTTGTATGTGGGTGGAAAGAAAGTCAGTGTGGTATCTGTAGCCTCATTTGGTGAAGGAACCCACAAAGAGATCTTTGCATCCTCCGTGTAGGAGGTGAATAAATAATCCCACACCAACAGGAGGATCGCAGGGCAAGCCACACCTGTGGGGATGTTCCATTGCACTGCAGATGGCAGCCAAACTTTTACTTGCTTTAGCTGTGTCAGGATCCTGCCCCAAAAGCAGAGGGCATATGGGAAGTAAGCTGGATACATGAACTAGAGCACCTAGAAGCATTCTGTGTCTGTAGTAAGGCTCATCTGAAAGCCAGACAACTCGTTCAGTGTTCTGAGCATCAGCTCTTTTTCATGCAGTATTATTGCCTTCTAGTTCTTGCATATTTAGATGGATTCCTTAATGCCATTTTCGTTGTATCCTTGCATTAATGGTTGCTTCATTTCTCAATTCAATGTCTTCATAAAAATTGAGTTAAACTGAGAAAACCTTGTTCACCTAAAAGCAGAAGTTGCCGTCTCCAGTACTGAGCATAGACTGACAACCTGAGAGCTGATAAAAATTATTTTTGTTTCAGATGTCTTCAGCAGAGAAACCAGACTCACCCCAATGTGGCTTTTTGTTTGTGTGTCATTAGGCAGTTCAACAAGTTTGAGCTGGCTGCATTTTTTTTATTTTTAAAATTTCCTGTCTTTTTCTCTGTACACAGAAGTATGTGCTCCTTCCTTTCCTTTTTTTTTGATCAGAAAAATACAGGGATTTCTCAATGTTTTTTCTGTGTCTCTCCACTTCATGGGAGGTGTCATGGGAAATACATTACAAGGCATTGGGATGAATGGGGGAAAACCTGGACTCCTAACAAATTCGGGTTGTTTGTGGAATGTGGTTATTTTGTGTGTTGCTAATGGAAATGTCAAACACAGTTTTAAATAGTATGAATGGAAAAATCAGTTATCAGCATTGTCAAGCTGACACCTGCTTGTATTGTCCTGTAGCCTTACTCTTGAATTTTCCTAAATAAACAGAGGAAGTTCTAAGTTCCTCACGGAGGAAAAAAATCAAACCAAACCACTGCCCTCTGCTTAAAAACTCTTGATAAGGGCTGAGGCTGTTATATCATATTAAAACCAAAATGAAACAAGTAATATTTTTGCCATTGCTATTTAACACTACAGGATGAACACAAAGTGAAAAATTTTTCTGATAGTTTCTTGCCTTAATGTAATTAATGGTCTTAGACTTTAGATAGCCAGGATCATCTCTGGATTGTATACACAGAATGCTTTGATCTTGAGTGTGTTAAAGGTGTTCAGCCAAAAAAAAGAAGTGTGTGTAGGTTTGTCTATTTTTGGTTTTTTCTGTACTGGTCCTCCTATCTGTTTACAGCCTCAGGAGAGCCTGTTGGCTGTGTTCAGGGTAGTGTGACTGTAGGCTGGCTGGGTGATACAGGGTTTGTAAGAGACAGAGGTTGTAATTTGGAGTATGTTTAAGCTTGTGTTGCCACAGGTTGAGAACAGTTCCTCTCTATGGCATCAGTTCGTGCCATCCTTTATAAGTACAACTGCAAAGATGATCTGGCTGAAAATGAACTGGATTGAAGGAAAAAGTTACCAAGACAGATTATTTGCTCAGTCCTGTTCATCATGGAGCCTACATAAAGACTGTACAGCATAGGAAGTGCTGCTATCTGAATATTGTGAGTAAGTGACCAGAGGGTTTGGAATCATAGAATGGTTTGGGTTGGAAGAGACCTTAATGATCATCGAGTTCCATCCCTCTGCCACGGGCAGGGACACCTTCCTCTAGACCGGATTGCTCAGAGCCCCATCCAGACTGGCCTTGAACACTGCCAGAGATGGGCCATCCACAACTTCTCTGGGCAACCTGTTCCATTGTCTCTGGACTGATTTTGAACTGCTGCTTTTTTTTATAGTTCAAGGTAGGCTTAAATGCAGAGCACTTTTGTCCCTAAGCAAAGCCTGGAGATTGAAAATAATATTCTGCAGGACACTGTGATCGTCCCTAATAGTTCACCACCGCTAAAAGTGATGCTTCCCAGTCCTCTCCCTCCCTGGCCTGTTCAGTGCCAAACACCTTCTGGGTGGAGAACCTTTTTCTAATATCCAGCCTAAACCTCCCCTGACACAGCTTCAGGACATTCTCTTGGGTCCTGTCACTGGACAGATCTCTTCACCACAGAGAAGAGATCAGTGTTTGCCCCTCCTCTATGCTCTTGCTCTTGTTTTCCCCCATTTTGCTCACTTCTGCTCCATTCCACATACAAGCACTGGTGTTCCCACAGTGAGTCACATCCGGGAATTACAGTCCTGTGGGTTTTTTTGTAATTTCTTTAGTTGGAGTGGGGGTTGTGTCGAGTTAGCTGTCAGCAGATTGTACTGTCTGCATGACTATTTCACTGCAGGAACAGGCAGACAGATACAAGGGAGAGGGAGGTTAAGTCCATCCCCATGCTTTTGGTCACCAGCATAGTTTAAAAACTAGCCTTTGTGTGGGAATGCTGCATGTTGTTTTGCCCTTGCTGAGGGATATGACTGAAAGTATGGATTTTGTAGTGGAGTGTTACAAACAAGAGTGTTTGAGGTAGCTTAAAAAATCAGTGGCAAGGGTATGAGTAAAAGTCAGGTTTGATATTAAGCGACAAAGCATGACAAGTTTGTTGGCAAGATTCACTCTACTACTTACGGGACAGCTAAGGCACAACAAGGGAAAACAGACAACAACAAAACCAAACAAAATCCAGGCAATCAAAACAAATGAACTGAGAACGGTCTAGGGGGGTGTGTGTGTTTAGGTGTGTGTGTGACAAAAGACAGTGCGGGCAAGGATAAAAAGCAGCACAGTCCAAATGCTTAACAACACTCAAACTTAATAATACTTTATCTTAACTTATGCCTTAAGCCTAACAATTTAAATAGGAAAACCAGTTAATTTATACCTAACTTAATTTATAGCTTAACCTTAACATTCTAACAGAGGAATAACGCTTAACAACATTTAACCTAACTTATAACTTTGAAGTTATATGTAGCAACTCAGCAGAAAAACGATGCTTAGCAACATTTAATGTAGCTTACAACTTACATTTAACAACTTAGCAAAAGAACAACACTTAGCAGCATTTAAGTAAGCTTATAACTGTAACTTAGCCTTACTCACAGGCCTGACTTACTTAGGTATCTGAGGTACTTAAACATCTAAGAAAGCAGCATTTCTCTCAAATTTGCTGTAGCATATGCGCAGTAGCAGGCACACAGACAGGAACAGTCAGCACAAGCAAGGTACCTGAGAAAAATTCCCCTCAGAGGCCAGTGAAATACTCACTTCGGATGTTTATGCATCTCCTGACAGGCAAAGGATCGGGCCTCAAGGAGTGAGGCTATCAGCCCAGGATATGTCGTGTTTCAGCGATCCTCCAAGTATAGCAAACCTGAGGGTTTGCTGGCTGTGAGAGGTGTCCCACTCAGAGGGAGATGCTGGTCGCAGGCCTGCTGTGGCCCAGGAGGACTCAAAAGGGTCTCGTTTTGGACAGCTGTTTATAGGGCTGCAAGAGAGTGGGCTTTAGTCATAACAGTGTTTCCTCCTGGCCACACTGTGGGTCAGCACTTTGGAAGTGTGAGAACAGGAACATTACGCCATTCAGGAAAGAGGAATATTTTCCTAGGTTGGTCATAGGGAGAACAGGAGCTTTTTAGCAAATCCTGGGAGCAGACAGTATTTCTGATGAGCTCGGTAAAAGCTGAGCCCAGGGGCTGTTTTCAAGGCCAAGGCCTAGCAAGCATTTATCAGATGACACTCCAGCCTGGAAAAGAGGAGCGGGGAATGCACCACCACATGGGAGGGAGCCAGGCCTGTTGCTGGGTGCCACCCTTAGGTCCCGCCTTTGCTGATGTGTAGAGCTCCGTGGAGGCAGGCAGCTCTGCATTGTCCAGGAGGAGCAACACAGAGCTCTGTGAATGTGCTGCAGTACGCAGGAGAAAACCTCTCCTTTGTGTGTTACATGTAGGATTTGCATTCATTCCTGCACAAACCTGATTTTATCTTGCAGCAGCCTGGGTTGCTGCTACAGGTCATTGTCATCTGTGTTCTCTCTCTCCTGGCTGTAACTTTTGCCTGTGCTTTTACACCATGGGTCTAAGTGCTTTCTTACTGGAGCTTGGGAAATGGGTTGTGTTTGTGGCCTGTGGGGGAATTTAGAGGACTATGGTTGGTGAATATTCTCGTAGTCCTTCTGGACTGAACATTTATTGCAGGGTTTTCTGCATCCGGTGGTTTTGAGGGCTAGCAGGGAACATATTTGTCTGCTGGTTACAGCTGCTGGGGGAATTAAAAGTTTTAAAAAAGCTTAAGAGAGGGGTAGTTGAGAAGTTACAACAAATAAAACAAAAATCTACTATTTAAAAAGCCCTGCTCCTGAAGCAAACAGTTCCTTGCCATAAACTAATCAGTAAGGACTTTTCCACCCAGTTTCAGCAGGTGGAATGTTAGTGTCTTAATGGTAATAGGAGAGCCTAGCTTCTGCATTTATAGACATAATATATACCTATATGCATTTCAAATAGGTATTTGAGACCAAAAAAATTAATGAAGGCATTAAAACTAAAATGGGATTAACTTGCAGATGTTCTCCAAAATAACTAGGCCTTATGTCAACTCCAAGAAATACAGTGAAGAAATTCAAACCAGGTAGACAAATACAGTAATGAGGCATTTATTGCTGATAAATGGAGTATTAAGTTCTACTTAGTCTGAACTGGATATGGATACCTTTAGCCTGCTAAAATGCTGAAAGAGTCAGAATTAGTCTGAGTGGTATTAAAACTCAAGTACCGCACTGGGTTGTGTGGGTCTGGCTGCTGGAGAAGTGGGAGCAGAAGATGATGTAGACAGGGTGAGGTGGTGGGTTTGCAGAAGAGGCTTTGCCCACACAATGTTAGCTCCTCTTCATCTGTGACACTTTGGGCATGTGATTTGACTGGAAGGAAAGAACACAAAGACTTGGCATAGGAAGGAATTTGGAGTGGGTTTTAGGAGATACAGGAGCGGTTAGTCTGATGGTTTCTGTAGAGGCTACTGGAGGCCTTAGCACAGCACTATTTTGTTGTGTGAACTTTATCTGGGAATAATAGGCTACAATAAGAAGAGAGGGAGAAAGCAGAGAAGTGAAAGAAAAGGCAATTCTAGCCTTCCAAAAAGTGTGTGAGAGAGTGGTTGTCACTTCTTCTTTGCTCACCACTGTTGAACGGGAAATATGTTTCCATATAAAATGAATTAGAAAAGGCGGGGAAGGGTTCCTTAGGAATTTAGAGAAGATGGTGACACATGCTTTCTCCAGAAGCTCAAAGATGCGTGGTTATGACCTTACGCAACATTTCTGTTTGATTTCTTTAAAAAAAGGAAGCTGACAGCACTGAGTGGGAGACTTCTTCACGTTTTCACTAGACCAGTGAAGCAGGGAAATAAAACCAGAGACTGGATTTTTTAAGATGGGAGGAAACAACTGTTATCATTGAGGAATAACCATTCCTTGTCCTGCTGCTGGGAGCCCTGAATGCCCTTGGGCAGGAGCTCTTCAGCTCCTTGCTGCCAAGCCTTTGTTTCACCAGCCAGCAAGAAGAGAGTGTGCTGAAGACAGCAGTGCCCCCTGTGCCATGCACAACCGGTGGAGAGAAAATGTGGGGTTTTTTCAGCTCTGCTTTCCTTCAGTCTCATTCCTGGGCTTGAAGAAGCAACAATTTTGCTCTCATAAATCCAGCCTAACACTCATGACTAACTGAAATGGAGAAAAGACGTGGAGCGTTTCCCTGGACCAACACCCAAGCTTAGGAAGTTACTAGTGGTTGGCTGAGCAGTGGTGGCTGTCCTTGCTCATGTTCTTAGTCCCCAGCAACCAGCTGCTGTCCTTCCTGAAGGCTCTTGTCAACAGCCACTGTGGTTTGCCTTGTGCTGATGTCAAACCACCACAGCTTGGTTGTATCTGCGAGCCAAAGCTACTGAGAGGTAGAAATTCACAGTGGGAAGAGCAGGGAGTATTTCTCCATACTAGGAATACTATAGGTCCTTAGGCAGGGAGAGATGAGTTCTTGAGGAATATGTGCTCCTGGAAATTGTCTTTATGAAACAAAAGTCTCTAACAAGACTCCAGGCTTCGTTAGGTCAAAATAGCATTCCATGCCACCCAACATCTTGCAATCTTGTGGTCTCCAGACACAAATTCTGGAGCTCCTGTATTCTTTTTTCTTCTGGAAATCATTAATTGAGATGGGTGGAATGAGATGCTCGAGTGAAATGTTTAGATCTGCCTGAACAGGGTAGAATACAAAGAAAGCAGGTAGGTTGTGTGGAAAAGATGTGCGAGTTGATAGCTTATCCTGATTACTTCTACAGTTCCTGTACCTGGAAAAGGCCACCATGTAAGTGCAGACAACGAGAAGTTGCAACTCTAATGGAACAAGAAGAGTGCTTTAATGGGTAAATTGCAAACAGTCTGGATATTGCATAAAAAGCAAGGCATGGAGAAGACTTGCAAGTGCAGTTCTCTACCTGAGAACACAGAAGTGCATTTCTATTGCTTGTCTTCAGTGTCCTGTTAGAGAAAGTCTGTGTTTCTATGGTGTGGCAGAAGAGCTGATGAGCACTGTTCTTTGCCAGTGGGAAAGGAAAGCCTAGCTGACCTTCTGTCTGCTTTCACATGGAAAGGATATGAGACGTGGAGAAAGATGGGTTATAGTTTGTTTTCTGGACTCATATTCAGTGTAGGGACCACTTGTTTGAGTGTGACAAAGCTGTAGTTTCTGCACTGGTTTAGGAAGACTAGTAAGTTTGCATACAATGATGACACGAGAAGCAAGGGAAGCACAGAATGATATAGGAATTGGTGGGTTTGTAAACTGATGCCATTTGGGAATAAATAAAAAAAGATCAAACCCAAAATAGTAGCTGTCACTTGGAACCAGTTGGCTTGAGAAGTAGATATCTGAAATATTTGTTTCACCATTCACAGTTACTGTTTAAAGGGAAGTTTTACATCGTGCAGATTGGGAATCTTGACTTAATATGAGACCTTATTTATATCTTAACCATGCCCTTCCTTCAACGTAGTAGTAAAAAGCTAACAGCTATTGTGGAGCAAAATTATTCCTAAATGCAAGTGTAACTTGAACTAAGTACCAAAGTGTTCCTGTCTGCCATGGCAGTGATCTTGCAATTGTTTTAGAGCCATTCAGAGCTGTTTGGAAGTAGGATGTGATTGCTGAAGACTGAAGCAGGGACACACAGATGCTGATGGTTTAAAGGTTGTGATCCCTTCCCCACACCAGGATTTTGTCTGTTAGATCAGTAGGGATTTTTTCCTCACAAATGTAGCTGTTTTCAATGAAAATTAGGGAAAATCTTTTATCTCTTTTCTGTTGTGGTTTATTTATTTATTCTGAATGCCTGGGCATTTTTAGCAGAATGTAATTGACTTGAAACGGAGAGCAGTAGAGGTTTCTGAACAGTTTCATTCTTGCTGACAGCTCTGCTAGATCTCAGGGGTTGGGATGCTGTTTCACATATATTGGCTGCGAAATAAACTTGCTTAAATGACATTTCAAGGGAAATCCCTAATATCCCCATGATTTCAGAGCAGGTGCTTTGAACTCAGTAGCAGTTTGGTGTGAGAAGTGTGCTTTTTCCTAACTGTGAATATTCATGCTGGAAAAATTGTGGTTTATTTGATCAGCAGGAACTTCAGTCTGGGTGTTCTGCAACAAGATGTTAAAACAGATTTTGCTGGTGACAATTCTTCATTTAATATTTTTCACCAGATCATGGGCAGGAGGCCTAATTCAAGTGAACAGAGGGAAAGTATTGAGGATAGAGTGGCTTAGGATAGGGAAGATCATCAGGGCAGTGATTCTGCTTGGGACCAGAATGTGGAAACTGGATTCCTTTGCTGTGCCTGTCATACAATTGTGCTGACAGTCTGGGTTTGGGTAATTCCTAACTGATGCATGCCTTAGTTTGCAACTTTGTGATGTGCTTCTTGCCTAAATTTGAATGTATCTGATATTGCATACGGCATTAGTCAAGAAGTGTTTTATAAAATGATTTTTAAAGTAACTTTTCTTTTTTTTCCCCCCCTATAGCACACATCTACTGTGAGGATGTGTTTGGCATCATGGGAGAAAATTTTACTTTTCCAGTAAAAGTAGATGTTGAGGCAGTAGATCAAAAAGAAATGGATATTACCTGGAAGAAAAACAAGGATAAAGTGGCTGAGCGGGAAGGGCAAAACGAACCAACGTATTTTGGTCCTCTCCGCAACAGGACTGTGCTTACGGAGAATGGGTCCTTGACTATAGTTAAATTGGAGAAGGATGATGCTGGCGCATACGAGTTACAGTACTGGGATTTTGTGGAAGAGCGCTCCTTAAACTTCGTACTTGTTGTGTTAGGTAAGTAGTGGAAGAACTGCATAAAGAATGTGAACCACTTTATTCACTTTAAAATGCCTAGAAAGGGGATTGTATATTTGTCAGGGAAGCAAACGGAAAATGGAGGGGGCTGTTCTTTGTCGCGATTTTAAGTTGCTTAGGCACTTTGAGCAAATTTTCAAAGGTGGCATCTGATTTGTGTGCCCATCATTACTCACCTTGGAATGACTTCTAGAATGTGTGCAGATGGCACACTGCACTTTCAGGTGGACAACCAAACTTTTGGAGCAATCTGACCAGATAATCCCAGACATTATGTACCTATTAAAGATGTTCCTGCTGGCATATTATGCGTTCTTGCATATCTGTGGCGTCGTCCTGTGCAGATCTACTCAGCCTCACTAGTAGTCTTTGGAAAATATATGTGACCAGTGTGTCTGTTAGTCCTATGGACAGTGAAGTGTGAGGATGCTTGGACTAGGCATGGGAGAACCACAAACAGGTGGTTTACAGGTCACTTTCAGAAACACATTCCTCTCTCATGCCACGTATGCACACTCCCCCACACTTTTGTCTATGCACTCTCCTGCTGTTTTTGTTGCTCCAGCCCTTGTCCTGTGCTGAAATTGTATATAGTTTATAACTAAAGTAATACAGAATGTTTTCTCTCCTTCTAGATCCCCTGCCAAAACCTAAAATAAGTTGCAACACCAGTGATCGTAAACTTGTGTTAAACTGTACAGCAAATTTCCAGGGGCCTCTGAATTACACTTGGAAGCTGAGTAACAGTCCACAGAGTTATCAGAATCAAGAGTTTTCCATCCTTTTGGAGGATGTTGATACTACCGCAAACGCTACATGTATAATTAAATTCTCAGAAACGGAAAGGAGCTCTGAAATCCCTTTGATTCAATGCCTTCCAGATGGAAAAGGTAATGAATGTGTCATGTTGCAAACACGGGTCTGAGAGGCTTGGTTGGGAAGCAGCATTGCCTTTGTAACATTTCTCCTGACTTCTCGGGAAGTTGAATTTACAGAACAAAAAGCATCGGAAGTGATTTGTCTGCTAAAAGTGTGTATAAAGTTTGTAAAAAGTATCAGGTCGACTGTTCGATCCCCCTAGAAAGATACTTTTTGCAGGGATCTCCACAGAATAAAACCTTTAGCTATGACTTGATTGCGTAATAATAAAGATTAGAAGGTCTTAGAAGATCTCTTCTGAACTTTCTGGCCTTATATAATTAATGCTAATGACTTGTCCTCTTTGTACTGCTCTCCATGAATTGGAGTGAAACTATTCAGCCATTTCAAGTGAGTCATTCTAGCACCCATTAGATAAAATAATTGCTCATCTAGCATGTGCATGAATCAATGAGCATACTTCTTTCCTCCTTCATAGAGAGGTATAAAAAGTAGAAAAGAGAGTTTTCCTTCTTTTGCTCATTGCTTTGGGACAGCCTTCAGCTTGAGGCTTGCATTTTTAGGATTTTTTAAACACAGAGTGAGGACATGTTTGGAACCATCTGGTTTGTAGGGTGTGTAAAACAGCTACTATAGCACTGGCATTCACGGGTAGTGAAATGTAAGAAATGTTATGTATCAGAATATGTTAGGAAATATTATGTGCAAACATGTTAAGAATAACTTCGCTGTGCAGATATTAACTAGTTAACATTATAACTGGGGTCAAAGTTACAAGATGCTTATATAGCTTGAGTGATAAGATACCAATATAACCTGAATCATAACTTCCTATACAATAGGAATAGCTAGTATATGGTTAACTAATCACTTAACGCTTAAATAAACAGAAACTCGCCAGGTGAATAATCTCAAAAATAGACAAGTATAGCTATATGGGGAAGCAGCACGATATACTAATGAGAAGTTGGCAAAAGTGAAGCCAATTAGCCACGAAGTAAAGAATTTAAACCGGTTGGATCCACAAAGACCTAGGAACACCATAGCTATGCATGCTCCAAAGACAAAGTTGAGAGGTTCAAGATGTGAGGAAGACCTGAGCCTTCATCGAAGAAGACCCTCAAGATCATAACACACATGCTCTAAAACNAGAAGTTGGCAAAAGTGAAGCCAATTAGCCACGAAGTAAAGAATTTAAACCGGTTGGATCCACAAAGACCTAGGAACACCATAGCTATGCATGCTCCAAAGACAAAGTTGAGAGGTTCAAGATGTGAGGAAGACCTGAGCCTTCATCGAAGAAGACCCTCAAGATCATAACACACATGCTCTAAAACGGCAGATTGGGGGAGGAACTATGTTAATCCCTTCTAAAAAATGTAAATTAGTTCTCAGAAAAACTATGCATATGCATTGTAGCTTATTAATATGCACAATGTTAAAGCATATAACTTTGAAGTTTGTGTAAGTGTGTGTGCCTCTGGCTATGAGCTATGCACCCAGCACTGTCTGTTTGCTTTAAGTAACCTTTGTCCCCTATTGTCCCTTACTAAATTTATAAAACTCCGAAAAGAGGAGTGGGCTTTGTTTCTCACAGTAAGGCAGTCCCTAACTGACAAAATTTCTCATTTCTGTGCAAAAGTAATTGTCATGGTTTACTACTATAGAATTTTTCCTTTACTGGAGTTATGTGTTAGAAACTTGTTAGAAATGAGGCATGTGGTGGGTTGATCTTGGCTGGCTGCAGGGAGAATCTCTACTCCAGCACCTGGATCACCTCCTGCCCCTCCTTCTGCACTGACCTTGGTGTCTGTCAGGCAGATTCTCTCACCTATTGGCACTCCCCTCTCACCCTTGCTGTTGTTGTCCAGCAATTTTTCCCCTTTCTTAAAAGTGTTACTGTTGCCTTTCCCTGGTCTCAAAATTAAAAGTCAGACATGGTTAAAGGGGAAAAGGGGTTTTTACCTCAGTATTTATTTAAGGATCCTTAGGTGAGCCAAAATGCACCCTGAAAATTCACACCCACAATAGGTTGTGTGTACAATTTATAGGCCTTGCAAATTAGCATATCTATCAAAGATTCCCCGATGAGAGACTCAAATGAACCCCCCCATTCTGAAGGGTTCCCCCCTGGATGGGCCTATCTTAGTTTACAGAATGTGTTCTGGAGAGGACCTTGGTGTCTGGGGCTTTCTGACCCCCAGATGCAGGACCTTCAGGATGTTTGGTCTCCTCGCTTAAGGAATATCGGGTCTCAGCTAAGTTATCAGACTTAAGAAATTACAAGTATGTGGGCTAGAAGCACTAAGGGTACATAAAAGCTATATAAAAGGGTATATAAAAGGGGTATAAAAGAAAAAGCAGAAAATCATCATGGCACCATTACCCCAGAGACGCTGCCACAGTCACTGATGGGCCCTGTCTTGACCAGCAGCAGATCCAGCTTGGAGCCAGCTGGCATTGGCTCCATCTGACATAGGGGCAGCTTCTGGCATCTTCTCACAGAAACCATCAAAGCCTTGCAATGCAAACCCAATACAAGATATTTGCTGAAATTTCATTTGTTTGAAATCTGGCTCGGCCTTTCATAGGCCAAGAACTGGAATAGCCATTGCCTTTCAAGTGGTGATGTGCCTTCACTGAAATGAGGTACTTAACATGTAACTGTCCTGGAGATGGCGGAGGGTTTTGCTAATAACTGACTCTGGTGCATTAATTTATTGAGGTTGCTTTTTAAAAAATAGCTATAAAACATATTTGGGGCTGTATTTCTATTGAACTAGTGTATCATACAGTTGCTTTTTAACTTACCAGACTTTTTTGTTTTGTTTTGTTTTTTTTTTTGTTTTAAAGGATACAGTTCTCACAAACGAAACAGAGGTGCTCTTATTGGAGCTTTTGTCGTTGTTGTAGCTGTAGGAATCCTAGTATTCCTGTTCCTGAAAGGTATGTATAACACTTCCTAACAGCTTAATGTGCTTCAAGATTATGTTCATCTAAGATTCTGTAGAATGTATGAAAATTTCTGACCATTGGATGTTTTGTAAAAGCAGTAGAACAAACAAGTCCAATTTAGGCAAAGACTAATAGATTTGACGGAAATAATGTTCTGAACTTTCTTGCATTCTGACATTGGGTTCTGAGTCCTAGGAAACACTGCAGTTTGCATTTGCGTATTTCTGCTTCAGACTAGGTGTTTGATTTACTGCATGTTTCTACTTACCAAGTACTTGTAGCCTCTCCTGTTCCTACCTGAGTGTGTTTTCACAGCCTTTTTTGAGAACATCGTAAAGCTGCCCTCAAGATCACATTTACTGTTGAGACAGGCTTATACCAGGGCTGAATATCATATACTGAGTCTAATCTGACAACTCAGTGTGTTCAGCTGATAAATGAGACCTTCTGTGCCTCCTGTCAGCCTGTATTGCCATCATCTTGGAGTTCTGTATTTGTTTCTTGATCCATCCCTACACTGAATTCAAGTATCTTTGTTGTAAGTCTGACAGTTTAATCAGAAATGGTAATTATAGGCTATCACTGTGTATCTTTTTCTGCCACATTTTTGGATTTCTGTGTCAAATTGTCTTCTGGTTTGGAAAAGAGGGGCACACCATCTTTTTCCTTTGTGTTGGAGAGAGTCCCAAGCAGGAATACATTTCTTCATCCTATTCATGCTCTGCATGAAAAATTCATGTTGACTTCCAGATGGGGCCACCACCTGGAGGTGGCTGCAGGGTGAAGAGTACTGGATGCATCTCCAGTTGAGAGGTTCAAGAAGATCTGGGAGATCTTGTGAGATCTGGGAAGGACTAATTGATGAAATTCTGGAGGGAGGCTCTGATCAGGACATGAATATATATTGCATGTGGACCTTAGGATTTCCTGTTTATTGTCCATTTAGTTTCTGTTGGCATGGAATCATAAAATAAGCTAGGTGGGAAGACATCTCTGGAAGTTTCATCCAACTTGCTGCTCAAAGCATGACTAACTTCAAAGCTAGATCAGGTTGCTTAAGGCCTTGTCCAGTCCAACTTTGAATAGTTCCAAGGACGGAAATTCCCCAGCCTCTTTCAGCACGTGTTTAAGTGCTGAATTATTCTTGTAGGGAAGGATATTTTCCTTATTTCTCTCAGGGATTGCCCTTTGGCAACTTCTGGCCATTGCCTCCTGGTTTTAGGTTCTGTACTTCTGAGAGGGGTTTCCTTTGTTTTCTGTAGTTAGTTGTAGACTGCAGTTAGCTGTCATCCTCTTAGCATTCTTCTTGAGGCTGAACAAAACCAATTCTCTCAGCACCTCCTTGCACAGCTCCTGCCCCTAGACGTCTTGATGGACATTTGCTGGGCTAACTTCGAAAGTCAGTGTTTTTACAGTAACTGGGAGACTAAAACTGGAGAGAATACTCCACATATGGTGTCACAAATATTGAATAGAGAGGAGGAATTACTTGTGTGTTCATGCTGACTGCACTTCTGCTAACACAGCCCAGTATTTGGAAGCCTTCTACTGCAAGGGCACATTTTTCTGAATGATGTTCAGCTTGTTCATGCTTTCAGGTCCTTTCTTGCAGAGCTGTTTCCTAGCCAGGCAGAGCCCAGCCTGTAGTGGTCCGTGGGGTGACTTCAAGAGATTCAGGATTTTGTTTGCCTTGAATATCATATCTTTTCTGCCAGCACGTTTCTCCAGGTTGTTGAAGTCAATTGGAGTGGCAATTCTGCCTTCCAGCATGTCCCCTACTCTCCCCAGTTTGATGTAATCTGCAAACTTTCTGAAAATGCCTTCTGTGTCCATGTTGGTGGTGTTAAACAACACTGCTCTTGGTGATAACACACAAAGAATGTCACTCAAAACTGACCAGCAGTTAGAATCAAAACAATTCAGTTACTTACCTTGAAACAACAAGGGTTTGAACATGCAAGAAAATAAACCTGTTATACCTTGGTAGGATAAGCGTTGCACAGGTATCATCAAACAGCAGAAGAGATTTGCTGATTTAAGTACAAGACTCAGAATCAGAAATTGCTAAGCTCTACCTTAGATTTGATGTGTTCTGACTTGCTGTCACAGGAGACGCATTCTGTTGATCTCACACTGATTGTCTTTCCCTCAAAACAGTATTTCATTCTTTGTTCTTTCTCCAAGTCAAATATTTAGTTGCATGTTTTCAGTCAAGTGTATTTTTTTGGTTTGGGGGTGGGAGAGGGGGATGGAATGGATAGAGGCTGTCAACAAGTTTCCAAAGGCACAAAACTTTATTTCTGAGTCATTTCTCTAGATATTCTATTTGTTTGTGTGCAGGTATAATTAAAGTTGGAAGAGGAAGAAAGACTGCTCAGAAGAACAGTCCAGTGAATGGCTCAGGTAAGACAGTGTCACAAATGTGTGGAAATCAGACTGTTGCTTGGTCTGGGCTTGTCAGTTTTTATTCTGTGTCAGTGTAGTCTTTCATTGGAGAAAAAAAGGAGTAAGTTTTCTTTGAGTGTAGTTATTTTTTGCAGGTCATTAATACATACTTTCTAAAACAAATACATTTCTTTATAGGAGAACATGAGCAACTTTTCCGTGGGGACAGCCAACAACAGCCTAACTCAGAGGGAGGTAAGAAACCTGTATTTTAGGGTATTAATGTTCCTAAACATCTGCTGTTGGTTGGAGCAGGGAGTCTGATTTGCTCTTTCCTTTTTTGTCTGGGTCTGAGCTTTTGAATTGGTTTTCAATGTGTGCACATGCAGACTTAAAATCTCAGTTGAGGTCCAATATTGGATGATTATAGGGACCTGCACTTACTGAATGTGTTAGTGGGGCTGGCAAAGTTACTGACAGTGAGTGAGCTGAGATTTTCCTGGTCAGCAGCTGTCTTTGGAAGTGAATTACCATTCTGACAATGGAGAATTGAGGCTGGCCTCAGGATGAGGGCTGAAAAAGTGCACACTGTAGGGCGATCTGTCATTCATCTCTTCCTGTCCAGATCTCCATCTGAGCTTCTGCTGTCCATTTTAATCTGCATTGGGGGTTTTCTGGTTTGGGGGGTTTGTTTGTTAGTGGATTTTTTGTTTTGTTTTATTCTTAGTGTTTTGTTGGAGTGTTTTTGGTTTTTTTTACTTCCTTAATTTGCAGCAAGATTGTTCTGTTCTCTGGCTTCTTGTGTGTTGGGGTGTGGAAATCACTCTATATAGTGAGCACCTACGGAAGGGGACAACTTTAGTCTGTGCTCCTTTCATAAGGGTGAATTTGGCTATCATGTTCTACCTTTAACATATATGAGTCTTGTTTCCAGAACTGCACTCTGTTTTTAGGAACCAAACTAAATTAACCCCCGAGGCAGTCAAGCAGACTGGGGAGAGCAGGGGAAGATTCTTTAAAAATATTCTGTTACTGGACCAAACAGTGTTTCAGTGGGGAATGGCCAAAGCTGCTGCCATCAGGTGCAGGCTCAGTGTCCTGTTGGAGTGTTCTGGTGTTGAGCTCACAGTGCCTATATGTGGGATGCTTGGTCTGGTACCTTACATTTTTTAAAGCTGTGGTTCTAGCCCATGGTTAAGAGACCACTGAAGTTGAGACTATGGATGAACCTGCAGGTGAAAAAAGGAGAAGGATGGGTAGGAAAAAAAACCCCAATAAATCCCCCCAAAACCCTCATTTTGGTACTGCACTTAAATTTGCATTAGAATGTTTCTATTAAAGATTCTTTAGGGTCTGCAAAGAGGAAGGGTTTAAAGTTACAGTGTTAGTGCAACACAAAGATGAAGTAAAAAAAGTAGATGCAGATTCTCTTCTCGGCTGTCTCTGGCTTTTTATGGCAGATTTGTGCAGCTTTATTAGTAGATTTACTTCAGCAAGACTTTTGTAAAGTTGTAGGCATAAATATAAACAATGTTGGTCATGGTCTGGGACCTTAAGTGGTTACTGGAGGGAAGCTGAATTTGAAATTAATTGTGAGTCCTTAAACTGGCATAACATACTGGTTCTCAGGAATATCTGTTAGAAGTGTTATAATGAAGTTGTCGCTCTAAGGCTAAGTTGCGTTTTTTGCAGACTGTTGTGCTACCTTCATGCACATTTCTGGAAAATGATTTCTGTTTTCTTGCAGCTGCATTTTCACAAGCTGTGAATTGTGAGAGTGAAGAGCCGGAAGCAGGTAACAAGTGAGATGGAGCCTTAAAACAGAGGAACGTGAAGGGGAAAAGTAACTTTGCACATGGCCTTTTGTAGTCTAAGCCATATTAGCATGTTCTCAACATACAGTTTACCATTTCCCTGTTGGCCTAGAAGAACCTTAGGACCAGTAAACGTTGATGGGTAGAAGTCAGAAAGACCTGGGGCCTGTGTTAAACCTGTGGGGCCTGGGGTAAACAGCACAGAGAAAATACCTTCTTAGGGCTTCTCCTTCCCTCTTGATGAGAATGGTGCTGCTTACTGTGTTTGCAAACCATTTTGCCAGCTGTGGGAAAAAGAACTAAGCATGGAAGAAAGAACCCCTTTTTGCAGTAAATAAGCAAATTACCATTTTGTCTAATATTATCTTTTATTTGCACGCGAAAGAGTACAAGGGTGTTTCTACAGGATGCCATCATGGGTAGGTGGTCTTTGCTTTCTGCTGGAAAGAAACCTTCAAACAGGACCTTAGACAATAAAATGCTGTGGCTTCAAAGCTTTGTATTGATGCCAAATACATACAAGCCTCAGCACACCAATTTAGAGATGGGATGCTTACCAACTTGCAAAATTTGTATTTGGGAGATACTTCATCCAGAAACATGCTTCTCTAAGGAAAGAAGCCTGCTGTATCTTCCACTTGCTTTATGCTTTAGGAGACTTTTGATTGCATTCACCAGGCAGCTAAGTAAAGCTCCAGTTTTGTTCTCTTAGTCCAGTCAATGTAAATTTCAAGGACATTCTGGGACCTGCATTTTTGTAGAAGTTCTGTTAACTCCAAAGGGCTAGTGAAATTGAACATTATTGTTCCACTCAAGAAAAAATGTCATTTTTTTCCCAGTCTGTTGCACTAGTGATTAATTCACTCCCTAACTCTTCCACCATTTTCCACAAGTGGCTGATAGTAAGGGGGTTGGAAAAGGCAGAAGCCTTTTCTGAAAAATCACTAGTGATAACAACAAGGAAAATGAAATTCAGAAAAGCTCAGAAGCCCCTGGAGTTTGCTGCTTATTCTTCCTGCATGAATTGTAATGGATGTAGAACAGCTTTTTTCATCTTAAGAAGCAGGGATTGTGTAGCTGATGGTGAAGGTGTGGTGCATGGCGGGATTGTCTTATCACTTGTGTAACTATTTCCATATACCTAGACATGGATATAGGAAAAGGAGGCTTATTTTATGCCTGTCTTAAAGTAGGAGTGAAACACACAGTTCAGGCAAAAGAGAAATCAGGTCCATAGATAAAAGTTGTCAGTTTGGACATGAGATGCAGAAAATAAAATAGTTTCTTTTGTTGCAGTATAGAACAGGAACATCAGGAAGGGGAGTTAGTGCACCTCTGTGCAGTATACCCAGCAGCACTTAGGGAACAGGCAGTCACTGCTCTCTGGATGGGAAATAGTAGGCAAGGCTATGGTGTTCTCCAAAATGTGTGTACAAAGCAAGTTCAAGTAGGGCTTCTGCTGATAGCACAGCAGTACTTAACTTGCAGAGAAGAAAGTGTGCTCTGAGCCCTGGGCTGCACAGAGCAGTGGCCTGTGCTGGGGAGGGGCAGGAGCAATGGAGTGTGCTCCTGAGGGACTGTAGTTGTTCTCTGATCTCTTTCAGACAGAAAACTGAATGAGGACAGTTCCTTGAAAGACAAGCAGATAGTTAAGAATGGTGTAAATCAGGAAGGTAAGTGCCTGTTCTATGGAGCTGTCAGTGCTATTGACCCAGTAGGCAAACTGGCCATGATCCCTTCATAGAATCATACAACCTGCTGAGTTGGAAGGGACACATCAGGATCGATGACTCCAACCCCGGCCCTGCAGATGACACCCCAAGAATCACACCATGTGCCTGAGAGTGTTGCTCAAACACTTTTTGAACTCTGTCAGACTCCATGCTGTGACCACTTCCCCAGGGAGCCTGTTCCAGTGCCCAAGCACCCTCTGGGTGAAAAGCCTTTTCTTGATATCCAGCCTAAACCTGCCCTGACTCAGCTTCATGCCATTTCCTTGAGTCCTGTCACTGGTCATGAGAGTGAAGAGATCGTACCTGTCTCTCCTCTTCCCCACACAAGGAAGTTGTAGACTGTATTGAGGTCTCTCTTCAGTCTCCTCTCCTCCAGGCCAAACAAACCAAGTGACCTCAGCCACTCCTCATAAGGCTTCCCCTTCAGACCCTTCACCATCCTCATGGCTCTCTTTTGGATGCTCTCCAGGAGCTTTTTTTTATTGTGTATACATGTAGAGCTGTAACTAGCAACTCAGTCTGATGCAATAGAGCCACACCTTGAAGCTGTTCAAGGCAGGAGACTGTATTTGTCTTATCTCTCTTCAGACACCTTCAGGAACAGCAGCGTGCTGGCCAACCATGCAGATGAGCATGGCATGAATGAAGGAGGTAAGTGCGTGGGCTGTAGAGCAGCCTTTGTTCATTGTGACTTTTGCCTGATGCCACCTAATGGGTGGCACCACAGGCTCTGAGCACCTCCCATGCTTGGCCTTTACAGGGTGTGTAAGGGATCATGGAGACAGTACAGAGCCAGGAATGGAGGAGAGAAGGGAGGTGTTGGATGCTGATCCCACGGGAATGGGGCATGTTGGTCAGGGTTACTACTGTTGCCAAACAAATGGCCCAAATCTCAGTCAGATTATTCTTGATCCATCTGGGCCAGAGAGTCAGAGTGTTGTGAGGTCCAGGATTGTCTGAGCGTTGCCTTTGTCCTTGCAGAAGTGATCCAGGATGCAGAAGGTGGCAATGGGGAGCACCTGAACAGGTCTCCCAGCTGCAGTGAAGACGGTATGTGAGGGTGAAGCTCTCTGTGTCTTGGGAGATTGTGCTGACTGACACAGAGGTTGACTGTGAACAGTTTTCCTTTCTTGGAAGAAAAAGGAAAAATGTTGTTTTGTCTGTCATACAGTCCTTATTTGAGTGGTGTAACTATGAGCATCTCATACTAGTTTCTGCTTTTTATATTGTAGATGAGTGGTCACCAAACTTTTTGTGATTGTCTACCACATCAGTAAAATACTTTGAACATGCACACCCAATTTATGTATATTTATAAGTTATATACAATTATTACCATACTCAAGTATTACATACATTATAAAACATGCACAAAATAAAAATTTAAAAATTATAATGAGGAAGCAAATAGTATTTTTATTTTTTAAATTTTATTACTGGTGCAAAAACATTTTTTCCCTGCACCACAATGGATTGCCTTGTGCACACCCACTTTGGAATCTGTTGATGCAGATAATCCATTTAAAGATTCTCAAAATGCACAGCCATGTGAAAGCATGTGGCACCTTACTGCTGCAGAGTTTTTTGTTCTGCCAAGTTTGATACTTCTGTTGAATTACCAGCCAAGCAACCACAGCTATAAATTCTGGTATTTGCTGAAGACAATGTTGAAAAGAGGGGGGGAAAATCTCCAAATGTGAGGAAACATGGATGAATGGAAGGGTGGGAGGGATTTAGGACTGAGTACCAAAAACCTGACTCTGTGATGCAGACAAAACTGCTGATGAAGCTGTTATGAAAAAAGGGAACAGGCTGTATAGCTGCAGAGGAAGCTGTGGTGTGTTGTAATAACTGAGTCAGATCCTGTGTTAGTTATAACAAGTAATACTGAAAGCCAAATACAGTAAGTCAGTGTATTATTCCTGGTCCACGTGGCGTGCTGCTTTGCTGGGCTAAACTGTGCTCCTGCGTCACCCATGAAGGTTTAACATCTGCAACTGGTCTGTTGTTACATCACGCTGAGGCACTAGATGTGGCTGTGCTTGCTTTGGTGCTGTTTGCAAACCATGTGAGAAGAGAACATTTTGCAGAACACAAAAGGGAACTTCCATCCATTTGGGGATAGGGTCTAAAACCTGATGCTTATCCCTGCAGCTGTAAAATGACAGAACCTTATTTCATATTCAGACCCTCTCACTGCACAGACACAAGGAAACAGCACACAAACACACACACACCACGTACACACAGCTGGCTTTTTGATTGTGTTCTTTAGTACCAACACCAAGGTAAAGCTTGGATTTTAAATATACAAATCATAAAAATACTTCAGGCCTATCCAGGAACCTGCGAGAACCAGACTAGGGACACCTTTCTTTTTCTCATTATCTACAGAGTAGAGTACCATATGTCACCACACGCTGCTTTCCTAGACCATCTCCTGACATCTTATCCTAGGCTGGAGTGATGCTAAGCTAGAGATTAGTGGAAGGGACAGGTAGTGCTGTCAAAATGGGAGCAAAGACAGAAGGACATAGTGCCTTGGCACAGCCAGGTGGCCCCCCCTTAGAGAGTTGCTATGTGTGCAACAAGATGAAAACACCAATGTAAGTGGGCTTGCGTGTGCTTTATTGGAAATCAGCCTGGTTAGAGGCTGATGCATGTTGCATGTGATGAGTTAGGCTGGGCATGTAGTCTTGAACTTCCTGCACTGTAACTTCCCTTTGCCTTCAGTCTCCTTGCTTGTCAAATACGAGCTGTATTTTCAGTTCTCAAAAGAGAAAACTCCAAAAGCACCTGGCATTACTGTGTGGAAGAAATAGCAGCAGCAGCAGCACATGCATGTGTGATGCACAGCTGATACTGAGATTATAGTCATAAAACATTTGCATAGAAGTGGTGTCTTAATTGCCTGGTTCTGTGATCCAAAGTCATGGAGTCAGAACAACTTCACAGGTTACCAGCTGCTTAGCAGGTGGCTGGAAGTAAGTAATAAATGTTCTGACTGTGCTGCAGTTGCAGAGGAGTGTGCCTAATCATAGACAGGTAATTTGGGTAAAATGTTTAGTGGCTCTCAGACATCATGGGTCATATATCTGCTCTAACTGGATTGTTATGAGTCATGTGACAGTGTCGTGGTGCATCTTCACAACACCTCATTTATATTTAAAGCTTGCAGTATTCTCATATAGCTAGTTCAATTTCTAAAAGAAAAGACATAGTAATTTACCTGTGTGCTTTTCTTATTCTTTTGTTTCAGATCTTAAATCGAAAACAAGTGATTGCTTTGTTGCCCAAACAAATATGGAAGAGCAGCGGTAGAATTCAGTGGTGAAGGAGGTGCTACTTTTTCTCTTGAAGGTCATCCATGAGCAATGAAGTTGTCAGAGCTTCATCAAGAAGCACTTCGAAGACAAGCTGAACTGTTTCCAGTGCCTACTCTTCTTTCCTCAGAAAAGACAGCCTCCTTTTCTAGTGCTACTATGTGAAAACAAATAGGCCAAATCGTGGGCAAAATCTTTTTAGTTGTTTTGTATTTGGTTTTAACAAACAGTGCCCTACTAAAACACCAAGGCCTCTTTGATAGTTGATATTTAGAGAGTTACAAAGTTGTAGGTATATTTGCATGAATGTGGACAAATCTAAAACTGATCAGCTTTCTATGCACTTTTTTATCAGTACCTTTTTGCAGTCAGAAAAAAACTTCATCCTTCAGCAGACTCAGAAGGATGGAAGTCTGCATTTTCTAGTCTTGGTTCTCCCAACAGGAACTCAATAGTCCAGGCAAAGCTATGTCCTAGAGTTGGCAGATGCCTGGCAAACTGATCATCTCCTGACAGTGGTTCACTTTGTGATAAAACTACATTTCAGCTTGTTGTTGCACTGGAACAAAGCTGCTGTTAACAGCAGCTTTGTGATTTTCCTAAACCTTTTTATATTTTTTGAACTTTTAGGATTTTTTTTTAATGCCTTATCTCTTACTTCAACATTTTTCTAAGAATGTCAGCTTACTTCTACTCATTTCTAAGGAACAATAGTATGTCTTCAAGTTCCTTGAAACTAGAACAAAAACTTGAAAACTGGGATCATATATGCAATGAAGCTCAGAAAGAATCAAAACAAAAACACCATGCATTAATGTTTTCAGAACATCAAGCTATGGAGTGTTTTTCATTATGTTTACATGCTGGTTGTTCATGAAAGTTGAAAGCCATTTTAGTTCATTTTGAGCTTGGTACGGGTAAAGAATCATGAAGGTTTGACACTGGTAACCAGCAATCAGAAGCTCCCCCTTCAGCTTTCCCGTTGTTTCAACTTATGCCCTTTCCACTCACAATTTCTTCTTCTATTTGCAGTTGTACTGCATAAATGTTCAAAAGTGACTTTTGGTAGGACTAGACCTTTTACCTCTACTGCTGTATATAAATATTTATAATTTATTTAAAAACTACTCAAGCTTTGCCATATCTTTTTTGTAATATATACATGTAATTTTTATTTAACCTTAGAAGTTAAATAAAAGTTAAAGTTACTAACTGATCCCCAAAACAATTTTAATCTGAACTGATGTATTTTATGCAGCTGTTTTCTTGGGTGGCTTGTTTGTTTATTTTTTGGGTCAATGTTCCTGACCCAAATGTCCTTCTCCGTTCCACCTGCAATGAATTTATCATGATAATGCTGTCTGCTTCTTAGTAACTTTTTGACAAGTCTCCACACAAAGATACCCTTTCTCATGTGTATTATGGTAAGAGTAAACCTGTAGCTTGTTTGCCTGCTTGGGCAAAGTCTTATTTTCTGTTACTAATGTGAGAAATAATAGTAAAAAAAAAAGATTGTCTGGTGGAATTGGCTGGAATTGCTCCCAGAAATTATACCAGTTTGTCTAATGGTCTCCATCCCATGCAATTTATTACTAAACTGCACAGAAAGGTGTCATATAGTGTGGTTTTGAAAATTCTTTGACACCTGGTATAATTGATGTTGTTTCCAAAGCAAGAAGCAACAGCCTCCAAAAATAGTAAGCAGTTGTGGTTAATTCACCACAGTTGCTGGAAGTCTTCAGAATAGTTCGTGGAATTTTGGAGCTTTATCAGAAGTAGAAAAACCCATTTACATGGCAAGCTGACACAAGACCAAGAACTACAGACTCTATGGTCTCTCACTGCCTGCTTTCACCCTTTCACCTTGCACAGTGTCTTCTGTGCATGAGAAATTTCTGGTAGAAGTGCAAACCACAGTTTTTAAAGCAACAGTAAAGCTTTTTTTAATTGGTATTGCTGTTTCTTTGGGTTTTGAGGGGTAGATCTTGGGGTTTTTTTCCTCCAAGGATATGAAGTCAGACATTTGGGAGAATAAATTCACCTGACCTCCTGCTGGTTTTGGTGGCAGTATTTGCAGTGCCATTGCCTGTGTCCTTCTCTTCAAATGTCTCCTCAGTAACTAAGGAAGAATAAACTTTTTTTTCTGTGAAAAGCTTGCGTCCAATCATGCTTTGCAGTGAATGGAAAAATAGGCGGTTTTCAGTAGCAGAGAGTAGAAGCTCACTCGAAATGCGGTTATTTTTGGCCTGTGAACCACGTGAATCCAGGAAATGCTGACTGTATTCCAGGAAGTGAGCCTGCCCTCTGACATCCCTGAGTCTCAGCATATGCTGGTGGTAAGACCTGTTTTTGCTAATAAGCAAACTCACAGTGAGTAGAAGCTGCTGCTAAGTACTTGTGCTCTCAGTACACAACTGATTCCTTGATCCTGACTCTCTTCTTTATACTAGCTTTAACCTATGAAAGCAGTGCCTACAGGAGACGTTGCTCCTAATTAATCCCAGAATAAATAAGATCAGAGCTTCATCTCTGCTGTAGAGCTGAAAGTGTGGATTTGGGTCATCGAACTCAACCCAGAGTTGTGCAGGCAGCTTTGTGTTGTGCTGACATGCCCAGCTTTCAGTTGTTTGCAAACACACTGTGCTGGATCTTGCTGAAAAGTTGCACCTTCCACACATTGGAAGTGCAACTGTTGGGAACAATCTCTAACAGATTCCAGTGTGAAAGCAGTCCTGTGAGTTGAGAGAGCCTTCATCAGTGCCTAAGAGCTACGTTCATACAGAGCTACACAAGCAGAGTTGAGAGGACTGGCTTCCGGGAGCAGGACTGCAGCAAAAGCTAGGGATAGCAGGAACACCGGCAGGCAGCGTGGTTTTCTTGTGAGCAGGTTTGTATCTGTGCCTTAAAACCAGGGACTGATTATGCCTGGCAGACTGCAAGGAGGTGACACACACCCTATGTGGCATCCTGCTGCTGGAACACGGGTTTGCAATGCTCTACAAGCAGTAGCAGGTTAATTTAGGGACACCCAACACAAAAGGGTGAGGTGAGCTTGTATGCGCGACCATCTCTGGGTGCAGTTTGAACTGTGGGGTAGGTACAAGGACATGAAACATTTCTGTGGACCCTAATGAGCACTAGCAACATTCTGAGGAGCTTTGGCTTAGGCGTGACCTCAGGGGAATTTTCCTCCTTAAAAGGTGGTGAGTAGGGTTGATTGTGGGGCAGCGTGTTGGCCAGTGTGGTTTAACAAGTGCAGTCATGCACTTGATAAGCCACAGTGTATCCTGTGCTCAAGAACACATCTAAGTTTCCAATCTGCCAAGTTTTACATTGTCGCGGTCTTCATGCGACAAGTTCCCCGGAAAGGATCCTTCCGTTTCTCCCCCTCGGACGTCCTCAGGTCCACGGGCTGGGGAAATGGAGCAGGCTCCCGCTAGGAGGAGCGCTGGCGGAGGAGGCGGAGAGAAGAGAGGGAGGCTCAGGCAGCGTGGGGTTCCAAGGCTATCTTTATTGTCATGGTGGCGGCGGGGTCCCGGGACCACCACGCCTGGCAACCACCACGTCCTGCCCAAAGCCCGATGCAAAATGGAGGAGCACATACTTATACAGAGGGGGTGGAGTACAAACGGTGGGGTGAGGTACAAAGGATCAATGGAGAAGGAGCAAGGGATCAGGAGATCCACTGGGATAGGGAGAGGGGAGGGTGCTTCAGCGGGAGGGGGGATCCGCCTCCACATTCTCCCCAGGGGGAGGGAGTGTTGGCATGGCAACTAAGACCAGCCCGCAACATTACATGACCCAAATATAAAACTTGGGTACAATGCAGCTGCTTCATCATTCCTATTGGATATCTGAGGATAGGTTTGTGGGTCACAAAGCTTATCAATCTTTTCTAGCACCTGTGCCTCTCTACCTAGAAAAGAAATCATTCCTAGCCTTATAAATTGCAAGTTTCTTTCCAGTTTAGAACGTGTTTTCCTCTTCTATCATATCCAGTTATATTTGTTTACCAGCCCTCTTCCTTGGGGAGTATCAGTGCGCTTCAAGTATGCAGTTTGGATCCTTTTTTTGCTTCCTGGGGAAGAGGGGGGAGAAGAGAGTTGGACCAGGAAGATGGAACATAAGTGAATGGAACAATCACTGACAGGTGGGGTTAAGTGCAAAGAAGGTCCTGAAATTCAGTGCAGAGTACTGCAAAACAGACTATTTTAGGGCTACAAAGATAAATAAATCCCAGAATAACTTTGAAATGCTTGCCTTATACTGCAGTAAGCTGTGCCTTGCAGTCCTGACAACAGAGGAGCCATGCCTTTCCACTGATATCAGCGTTTTGCTGCTACGTCTGGTTGAGAATTACATTTTCCGATGTCTCACTTCTAGCTGCAAATTCTCAGTTTTAAGTAAATGTTAAGTTAACCTGTATAACTAATTTAACTGTATTAATCAAGAAAGGTCCTTGGTGGTGATGGTGTCTCTCACTCAAGGCACAGGACTGTCTCAGAGAGACAACACTTGAAAAAGAGGCAAGAAGCTTTAAGTGCCAGAATGGCAGCCTGAAGCTCTGTGTGTCCAGGTGGCATTGCTCTGCTGGAGCAGGACTTAGACCCAGCAGTGTAGAAATTATTCCCAGCTTCCCTCTGCTGTGTGGAATGTGAAGCTTTCCAAGGAAGGCCATTGATTCAGAGGGAGAGAAAAAGGCTCCTTAAGATTAATCACCTATGGATTAGCTGTTTTGCATTAAGAGCTGTAGGAGGCAGGTTGCTGTCCACTTACCCAAAGGGCATTTGGTGGGTGTGAGGGTGATTTGTCTGTGGGATGGTTTGTTGTAGAAGTTTTCAAGGGCCAATATAATTTTCTTTTCCCTAGAGAAATTAGAAATTGCTGAAGACATTCAATATTTTAACTTATCTTTAGAACATCTGAAAGAGGGGCCTGGACCCTTGGGGGAAATGATCTCAGCGATATCATTAGGATTTAGGGTAATGCAAAGCCAGCGGGCAGGATGGGCCAAAGTTTGGATTTAATAAGAAAACTATAAGGAACTGGCTGTGGGACTTTGAAGTTGAAGGCCTTCACAATTGAGGGCCAGCCCAAAGGGGTAGGGGACTTTTTCCCTGTGAAAAGATGTTGTGACTCAGGGATGCTGCAGATCACATCTCCCTTTACGTCTACTCTGAAGTGTGCCAGGGTCCTGAGGAAGGTTTCAGTGGCTTCCAGTGGTGTGGACCTGGTTGGTTCCTGTGGCCAACCTAGCAAGCAAAAAGGTCATGGGAAAAAATACCTAATTTGGGATCACTGTTATATGATCTCCAAGTAAATAACTGTGTGGAATGCAGCCAGACTACAGTTCTCAGGCTCCATCATGGCTCTGAGTCACGAGTTTTGCTCAACAGCATTCATTAAATATGAGAGTCCTCTGATCAACCCAGGAGTATATTAACCAGAACTCATAACATCCTTTTTCTAATCACTATGGTGTCACAGTGGTAACATGCATATGGTGATTTGGAACATTGTAATCACTAGTAGTGTGCTCCACATTAATAATTATTTATTATCTGGTTGTTTTTCAGTTCTGTCTTTCTGAAACCAAATAAATTAGGACAGAAGTTCATTGCAGCGGCAAAGTCAAACACTGAAAGACTAGAGATTGCTGAATTCAGTATTTTCTGCAGTCTTCCCTGTCGCAGACCACCTAAAGCCCAGGATAGCAGGCGGCCTGGACAAAACCTCAGGTGAGGAACCTCTAGGCGCACCAGACTGACCGAAGATAAAGGACAGCACGAAGGGAACGAAGGAGCCGAGACTGTCTCAGAGAGCCAGAGGAAACTTTATTACCGTAACTGTGTCTAGGCTGCAAAGAGCCCCGATCCTGGCTTGCACCAACTTAAGAGAGGGGGTGAGATCGAGGGAGGAGAGTTCCAGTAGCCAATCAGGGTAGAGCATCAGGGTTACAGACATAAAGGACAACCAACAATACAACTGAGGGGAGAGCACATAGTATAAGGGGCCAATAGTAACAACCGAACGGGAGAACATTCTGGATGGAGGGAGGGGTCATCCCCAAGGCTCTGCCCAGGAGGCGTGGCCCAGTAGGGGGGTAGAGCCTCCCAGGGGGCGTGGCCATCCTCTGAGGGGGCGGGGCCAGCTTCCAGCTCTTCCTCCTCTGGGGACAGTGCCGTATCTGAGCCTAATTGCTGGGGATGTCCCGCTACACCTCCCCCTTTTCTATTAAATAAAAGCACAAAACAACAATACAAATATTTCTTGCAAACTGAATAAAGTCCAAAAATGAGTCCCAGGGTGAGTGAGAGCCAAAGCAAGTCCTTGATTATCGCTGCACCCCACCCGGTGACCCCTGCTTCTTGTAGTAAATGATGGATTACTCCTCCTGCTGCCCTGATCGCTTGGCCGGTACGCTGCGGCCATCAGGCAGAGGAGAAGCTGGGTCATTGCGCTTGGGTGGGAGGACTGCATGGCTCAGCGAAAGTAGATCAAAGAACTTTAGCAAACGAGAGATTTAGCAGGGATTTCCTGATAGGGTAAGGGAACCGCTCTCCGGGGGAAGGAAAGAGGGATTAGGAAAACAGGGTGGACAGATAAACTTCGGGCTCCTCCTCGTCCTCCGAATCAGGAACGTATTGGACGTCGAGCTTTCGATACATCCACCACGGTGGCTCTCGCTCGGTCCCTTTCTCGGACTTAGGGCCAGACTTAGGGCTGGTCTTGTTCTTTTGTCTGGCCCACACCTCGGACTTTTGGTCTGCAGTTTGTGAAGCGGGAGGCGTATAAGGCTTCACAAACTTTGCTGGGACCCACCTCGGACCCTCAGGAGTGGAGACACAGCCGTAACCCCTACCCCAGGTGATGAGTTCGTAGGGGCCGGCGATCTTTCTAGTATCCACTTCTCTAATCAGGACAAGAGGACGCTCCTTCAACCGTGCTCGGGTAGAATTATGAAAATGCCGTAGCACAGGGGGGTCAGGTTCAACTTCTGAACAATTTAAGAAGTTTAACGTAAAGAGGGCCCTCGCCAGCCGAATGTTCGGCGAGTCCATCTCAGTGCCTCCCCTTTGTTGTTGGAGCATTCTCTTCAACGTCAGGTGAGCTCGCTTCACCAGGGCTTGCCCGGTGAAAGAGTGGGGGATCCCGGTGACGTGGGAAATGCCCCACTCCAGGAAAAACTTCCTCAATGCTCCAGAGATGTATGCAGGAGCATTGTCCATCTTTATCTCCCGGGGCATCCCGAGGACGGCAAAGGCCTGCAACAGGTGGGTAATAACATCCCTTGCCTTCTCTCCAGTGTGGGCCGAAGCGTAGATTGCGCCTGAGAAGGTGTCAACGCTCACATGGACATATTTTAGGCGGCCGAATTCGGGAAAATGTGTGACGTCCATCTGCCATATGTCCCCACTGCCAAGCCCTCTTGGGTTCACCCCCTGCACCGAGGGAAGTGATAGGGGTTGACAATTGGGACACGACGCCACTATGGCCTTGGCTTGGTCCTTCGTAATATCAAAATCTCGCCTCAAGGCCTTATCATTCTGGTGGAACCTAACATGGCTCAGCACTGCCTGTTGATATTTGTCAGGCAGAGTGGCCATGCGCACGGGGGCCACGAGCGCATCCGCCACTTCGTTACCCTCCAAGATGGGACCCGGAAGGCCGGTATGTGACCTCGTGTGGAAGATGTAAAAGGGCTGCTCCCGATGGGAGATTAACTCCACTAATTTAGAGAGCAGCGCCCTTATCCGGAGGTTTGACTTGCTCTCCGTCACCCAGGAGCCCTCTGCTCTCGCCACTACCCCGGCCATGTAGGCCGAGTCCATCACGATGTTAATAGGCTGATCTGGAAACCGCTCAAAAGCTCTGACGACGGCTGCCAGCTCCGCTACTTGCGCGGATCCCTGGATCACCTCCACGTCCTCCTCCCATTTTGGAGGGGCAGTAGAAGTTTGCCAGGTGACGACTGATTTTCCCGTCTTACTGGAGCCGTCGGTGAAAACTGTCAGAGCCCTGAGGGGCTCCTTGCTCTGGACGGACCCCTGCGCCAATTTGAGGTCCACCTGAAACAGCCTGTGCGACTGATAGTGGCAAGAGGTTTGGCCCCGGTAGCTGTCCAGGGCGACTTGGAGGCAGTCATTCCTCTGGAGGATGTAGTCCAATTGATCCTCCGAGAAGGGCACATATATCCACTCAAAGTCGCATCCCGCCAAAGTGGCGAGACGGGACCTCGCTCTACAAATCAGGCGAGCCACCCGATCCTGTGGCGTAGTGATGGACCTATCAGGAGAATGAGGGAGGAAGACCCATTCGATCCGGAGAAGGTGATCCTTCACCGGCTCTTTGTTTCTCCACTTCCTCTCATCCCACTGATAGATGAGGCCGAATAAATGTGGCATTTTGCCAATCACCGCGAATCTGAAAGGTAAATCCGGATCATATCTGTGAGCGCTACATGTTCTCAAGGCGTTCTCTACCTTCCTGATGGAGGCCTTAGCTTCTGGAGAGAGTGTCCTCGGTGATGCCAGGTCTCTATCCCCCCTTAAATGATTGAATAGAGGGGCTAGGTCCTCCGTGGAGATTCCCAGCATGGGACGTAGCCATTCGATCTGGCCGCACAACTTGTGTAGGTCGGCCAGGGTCCGAGGGTCGTCCAGGATCTTGATTTGTTGCGGCCTCACCATCTGAGATTCTATCTGATGACCCAGGTAGGACCAAGGAGCCCTTCGTTGTACTTTGGACTCCTGGATGATAAAGCCCTTCTCAACCAAGGCTCCCACAACCTTGTCGAGGGTCCAATCCACATAATGCTGGTGTTCTGCACAGACCAGCACATCATCCATATAATGGATTATGATGGCGTCCTTAGCAACCCTTCGAACCGGGGACAGGATGCGAGCCACATACCACTGGCAGATCGCAGGGCTATTCTTACAGCCCTGTGGGAGGACCCGCCACTGGTAGCACCGCATTGGCTCTCGGTTGTTTAGGGTGGGTACCGAGAAAGCAAACTTCGGCGAAACGTCCGGGTGTATGGGGATGTGGAAGAAGCAGTCCTTGATGTCTATAACTGCTAACTTCCACCCCCGCGGAAGCATGGCAGGCGAGGGTAGCCCGTGTTGCAGGGGGGCCATGGGCTCTAGGGCGGCATTAATTTTGCGCAGGTCGTGGACGAGCCGCCACCTTTCACCTCCCCTCTTCTTTACTACAAAGACAGGAGAGTTCCAGGGGCTGTTGGAGGGGACGATATGTCCTTTCTCCAACTGCTCATCCACAAGCTGGTTTAGTGCCCTTAGCTTTTCGCCGAAGAGGGGCCACTGTTTGACATATACAGGTGAAGTGCAGAGCCACTTCATCTGTACAGCTGGGCACTCTTCTGCTAGTGGCTTAAAAGTCACATCTCCGGCGAACATTTCCGGCTGGTTCTCCGCCAATTCCAGTCGGATGCCCCATTGCGACATGGCATCCCTACCCCACAAGCTAAACCCAGAGTCCAGAATGAAGGGCTTAACTGAAGCCACTCGCCCACAAGGGCCTTCAATCTGGATGGCATACCTGCTTCGGTGGGCGGGTGTCACCCCACCTACACCTCGGAGGGCGCCTGGTGCCACCTCCTTAGGCCAATGTGACGGCCACAGATGTAAAGGGATGACCGTCACATCCGCCCCCGTGTCCAGCATTCCTTGGAAGTAGGTACTATCATTCCCATTCCTCAGAATGCAGGTGCTAAGTGGTCTGGGCAGATTCACCTCCTGAGCCCAAAAGATAGAGAACGGTGGGACCGCAGGCTGGGCCTCTCTCACGGGGTCCAGTCGAGCTGTTACATGACCTGCGGGGAGATAAAGAGGCGGGTTATAACACGCCAACTTCAACGGAAAACGACCCCACCGATCAGTCCTGATCACAGAAGGGATAATCTCTAGTCCTGGATGTCCGAAATGGGTGTCAGCTGAGACCATCAACGTTTCGCTGGGAATAAACCCCTGCATCGTGATGGTAGCCGAGTAGTCTGGTCTGGTGAAAGTCACGTCCTGTAAAGAAATTGCTCTAGCATAGTGAACTTCCTTGAAACACAGGTAACAAGGAGGACGAGGCTCTTTAGGTGGTTCTGGAGCCCTGTCAACTCCGTGGTCCGGTGCCACCTCCACGGACCACGAGCCTAGTTTACCTGGCGGCGTTTCGGGTGTGTGGAAAAGGGTTTAGGGGAACGGGGAGGGGGCGCATGTGGATTGTCCCTGCTATCTCTATTTGGGTCCCTGCTTGGTGGTGGGGGAGACCCTCGCAGCGAAAATTCGCAGGAGCGAGTGATGTGCCCTCGCCTGCCGCATCTGAAGCAAGCCACGTCTTCAATTGGCGCTACAATGGTTACTGGCGCCGGTTGACCGCAGGCCGGAGACTGCTGGTAAGGAGCCTGCATGGGAACACTCAGAGACAATACATTAGTGGAGGGCATTTGAGTTGGAGGCCTCACCGATAGCCGGTTAAGGCAGGCCCTCGCAATTTGGCGAGCGGTGGGCGGGGGGTCATCGGGAAGGGATAAGATGATACTCCGAGTTGTGGCATTCGCTCTGGCTCGGGCCATATCGTTCAGGATATGTTCCCGAGCCCCTACCTCCGCCACCTGTTTATCGATGGCGAGGCGGAGCCGGTCAACAAAGGTGGTAAATGGCTCCCTGGCAACTGCCACAACTCGGTATAGGGTATCTGGGGGGCCTCCGCGGATGGTAAACTCAGAAAGAGCCTCTCGGCAGCTCCAGTAAGGGACGCTAGCGCATCCTGCGCTATCGTCCTGGCCTGGATTTGGGGCTTGATGAAATCCCCTTCCCCCATTAATAATTCTGGGGTATGCCTTTCACCCAGGCGGTTCACAGGGAGGGAAGGGATCATTGATTCCACCTCCCGCCTTAGCTTGTCCTCCCACACCTGATATTCGGTGGGGGGAAGCAGGCAGGAGAAGACCATTTTCAGGTCATGAGGAATCAATGAACTCGCGGATAAAGTCACGCGGAGTAGGGACTTAAAATAAGCCCCTTCCCTTCTGTGCTCCTTCTGAGCCTTACGTAAGTCCCTTAGGACCACCTGGCTGAACGGCTCCCAGGTGGGGGCCAGTGCCGTTCTATCAAACGTCACCGGAGCTACGAGACGGTCGCGGCAGCGTTCTGGGTCCTCGGCCAATATGGCTTCCTTCCGGTCTGGACCGGAATGAGGGGCCGAGGGACCGGAAGACTGCCCCCGGGAGGCGGGGTCGGAAAGGGGAGGGTACAGAAGTTCTGGAGGGGGC
>VWZT01007455.1:4451-29373 GCA_013397055.1 Pachycephala philippinensis | reverse complement strand
AAAATCTCAAATCTCTGGGGTTTCTCACGCTCCCAGTGCCGTCCCTTAAGAAATGCAACCACAGGACTCGATCCAATCCATTCCTGATGTTTAGAGATCGGATGTGGAAGCCCTTTCCCACCTCAGGATCCTGAAGTGTTTCATCCAGTGGCTCGGGATGGTTTTGCTGTTTGGCTGACTCACCAGCTGTCCTAAAATCTCGAAAATCCTAAAATCTCGAATCTCCGGGGTTTCTCATGCTCCCAGAGCCATCCCTTGAGAAATGCAACCACAGGACTCGATCCAATCCATTCCTGATGTTTAGAGGTTGGATGTGGAAGCCCTTTCCCACCTCAGGATACCCAAGTGTTTCATGCAGTGGCTCGGGATGGTTTTGCTGCTTGGCTGACACCAGCTCTCAGGGTCCCAGTGCCGATGTCACCACGAGAGGTGACACAGAGTGACAGCAGAGCCCTGACATCCCTCATGCCACGCTTCCACCTCCCCAACCCGGGCTTTTCCCTTCCCATCCATCATCCCCGCGCTCCCAGGAAGGAGATCAATCATTCTGTGCCTCGTTTTTCCACCGGGGGTGAGTCAAGCAGAGAGGACTGAAGCGATTTGGATGCATCCCTAGGGCAGTGGCAGGAGGAGCAAGCAGCTTTCCCAGGGAAGAGGCAGGAGTGAGATTTGGGATTTACCAACTTGTGCAAAGCCGGGATTCTCTGAGGTCAGTGAGACAATGGAAAATTTCCCACTTGGAGAAAGCAGGGGTAGTGAGAAACATTTTATTTATTGGGGGAAAAAAATTCCATCAAACGTTCCCTCTAGCTCCATCCTAGCCCTTAAAAAATATCTGCCAGGAGATTCAGTGATTAGTTTGATAAGATTATTGATCTTCTAAAAATAATAAACACTGATTTTACAGCACTGCGCAATTATCCTGACTCTCGACCCTGCGCTAACCTTTCCCTGTTCCACAAGGGATAATTATCCCTTTCCCTCTCCTCGAGGAATTACTGACCTTATCCCCTCTTCCTTGCCAACAGATCCTCTCTGTCCCATCTTCCTGCTCCTCAAACATCTCCTCTGCAGGCAATTAACATCACTAAGTTATGCTCAGAACAACTTTTTCCCTACAAGTTCTTAGTTCGTTTCTAGTCCCAAACCTGCAGAAGGGTTTCCCTCTCTCCAAACTTTCCTCTTCTCCTACTCCGTCACGGACTTAATAAAAGATTATTGAAAGAATTTATTCATACAGTTCTTGCCTAGCTAAATCAGGGAATTTCCATCTGAAATGGGGTGGATTTTAAGCCCTGCTTAAACCTGTAGGAGCTGCCTGTTGAAGGAAGTGAATCGTGGTGGTCTCATTTCACTGGATGCTCTTTGGTAAAGAAAAGAAATCATTTTCTCTCTCAGTTTCATGGTGAAATACAAAGAATCCCTGACTTTTTTTTTGGCTGTTAATTGTTTCCAGAGCACGACATATCTTTGGAACAGATCCTGGAATTATCCAGCAAGGTACAGCAGCGTATATGCAAAGGACATTCCCAAAAGTTTCCTGAGGACACCTTGGTGTGGTTTCCAAGCCCTGACTCCTACATTCAACAGAGCAAATTGCAACCAGCTGGGAAAGACAGGGACCGGCTTTGAAATACAGGGAAAGGCTTTGAAACACGGGGAATGGCTTTGAAAGACAGGGAACGGCTTTGAAATACAGGGAATGGATTTGAAAGACAGGGAATGGCTTTGAAATTCAGGGAAAGGCTTTGAAAGACAGGGAATGGCTTTGAAAGACAGGGAAAGACTCTGAAAGACATGGAAAGGCTTTGAAAGACAGGGAATGGCTTTGAAAGACAGGGAACGGCTTTGAAATACAGGGAATGGATTTGAAAGACAGGGAATGGCTTTGAAAAACAGGGAATGGCTCTGAAAGACAGGGAATGGCTCTGAAAGACAGGGAAAGGCTTTGAAATACAGGGAAAGACTCTGAAAGACAGGGAAAGGCTTTGAAAGACAGGGAATGGCTTTGAAAAACAGGGAAAGACTCTGAAAGACAGGGAAAGGCTCTGAAAGACAGGGAATGGCTTTGAAAAACAGGGAATGGCTCTGAAAGACAGGGAATGGCTCTGAAAGACAGGGAAAAGCTTCCCTCTTGGAAACAGGGAAGGTCCTGATGGCTGAGAGCTGATAACTGGGTTTAAAGTCATTAAATTCCAGATTCTAGCTGGGTCAGACCCAGTGCAGAGCAGAATTCTGCTGCAGGGTGTAGTGATGGAGAAGCTCTGCTGTGATCCTTCCACCGGTGTGTGCAGCTGGAATGTGTCCAAGGATGAGATTCCAAGGATTCTCTGTCCAAAATGAGGTGTCCAACACTTCTGTGCCTGCTTTCCTGAAGCCAGGAGTGCTGATTTCTGACATCACCCCGCAAAAATGATGTAGGCACATTGGTCTGGGGGGCTGCAAACTGCATGGGATTAGTAATTCCAGTTTCCATCTCATTTGGTGGAGAAAATCCGCACTTCCAGGGGGTGATTCACTGTTAGGATGGGAAAATTCCTTTGTGAGTTCCAGGTCAGGACATGAGATAGGATGAGGGGAAATGGCTTCGAAATGTGCCAGGTGAGGAAACTGGTCACTGGAAGAATGGCTAAGCTTTGGAACAGGCTCTGCAAGGAAGCGATGGAGCAATTTCCCTGGAAGAGCTCAAAAAGTTGGTGGATGTGGCATTTCAAGGTGTGGTTTGGTGGGATTGGGTTGGAGGTTGGACTTGATGATCTTGGAGGTCTTTTCCAACCTAAATTATTCCATTTTATTTATTTATTTATTTTATTTATTATTCCAACCTTCTAAATTATTCAATGATTCCATGATTTTTGGACCATGAAATGCTTGCAGGCCTCCAGGAAAAGGGACGAGTGTTTGTTGGGCTGGGTGTCCCCTTTGGAGACAGAATTAAAAGGATTTTAGGGCCTCTATTCCCAGCTGCCTTTCACAGAGTGGGGCAAAGTGATCCTGCAGGGTGACCCAGTTCTGCCTGTTTCATCCAAATTTAATCAGTCTGGATTAAATCCAAATTTACCCCTTTGCCTTCTCCACTCCACAGTTACCTCCAGGGGAAAAATTGGGGATTTGATGGCACGGAAAAATAAATGGATCTCTGTGAAAGACAAAATTCCCCAGCCTGCTTCAAGCAATAAATCCAGCTCTAATCTTGGAATTTTAAATGTTGACAAGAAGACAAAGGCGCCTCTCAACCTTTTCTCCAAAATAAAACCAACTCGGCCTCAGAATTTCTGAGGGATGTTTGTGCAATCTGGTCTTAAAAAATTTGGTGGAGAAAACTTGCAGAAAGTAGGGATAGTCAGAAACATTTTATTTCTCAGGGGAAAGAATTCCATCAAACATTCCCTCTACCCCAGTCCTTAAAAAAACCCAACCCTGTTTTCATAAATCAGNTTATTTATTTCTGTTTGGTTGGTTTTTAGTCCTTTGTGTTGAAATTTTTGCCTCAAATCTCCTGCATCTTCCTCGTTTTAACCTAATGTCATCACTTTTTACCCTCGTTGTAACAAAAACAAAGGGATTATTCCCTTTCCTCCTGGGTGGATACTTCCAGTCTGACATTAATACACCGGATTCAGGAAACACTGAGAAAAAATGAAGGAATATTACAGGAGAAGCAATTCCGCAGGATTTATAAAGTTTTCCCACTGGTAGAAATTTTTCCTACAGATGTTTCACACCCATTTATATAAAAAAAAAAAAATCAGAGGAGTGAGCACCCTTTGCTTTTTGTCACATCAGCATCACAGGGTGACACTTCTTTGGCAAAAAATTCTTCTTACAGAAAAAAAAAAAGAAGATTTGGGAAAAAATAAATTACGAATTTGTTGTTTTTCAGCAAAAGACTTATTAAAGTCTACGAGTACAGTTGAAAAGGAAACCCAGGTTACCTTGACAGTTTTAATTAAAACTGTTGAGAATTTGGGGGTTATTTTCAAAATCAGTTTTTAATTTTGGGTTTGGGCTTAAAAAAAGGATTAATCTAAAAATATTGAAATCCAAACACTGAAGCAAAATTCATCGTTTTTCTGCAAGAGAAGAGAGTCCGAACTCACTTTCATCTTCCTTTTTCCAAATTATCAATGAATTAAAGGGGAGAAATTTGAGTCTCCAACACTCTGGAAATTTTTTAATTATTATTTTCATATAATTCACACTCTAAGAGCTGTGGGCTGCTCTTTTTCAAGGAAGACAAGTCTGGATGAGGGGAGAAATGCAGTGGTCCTTGGGGTTAACCATGGTTGGCATCTTCTCCCTGGTGGCTGAGGAAAATGTTGTGCACTCACAGGGATTTGGATGGCTGTGAGGAATTCCAGGAGGAAATTAAAAGGGAAAAAAAGAGAGGAGAGCTGGGAAAGCCCCGTGCTCTGCATCAAAAGCAACACTCGCGTTTAATGTCCAACGACATAAATTTTTTATTATTGTAACCAGTCCTTGGTAAATCAGTCAACAAGGTTAGAGAACGAGGAAATTAATTGCAGCCTCTACCAACGTTTAAAGCAAAAGTCTGGAAAATTCATGGAGTAATTTGAGGCTCCTTTCTTCCTTCTGCTCCACTGCTGATTCCAGAAGGGATCCCCAAAATCTGCTCTGGGCCGTGAGAGGCAAAGTGCTCCTTGGGAGAGATTTCCAAAGGGAAATCAGGAATTCCAGCAGGGAACTGAGGAGCTGGTCAGAAAGATGTGTTTTAGCAGGGTGCTGTCCTCACCTTTTCCTGGGATTTAGGATTTCCCAGATTTTCAGCAGTGACCCACGAGATCAGCCCTAAACCTGGGCTGCCACAGGTGGTAGAACTGAAAGAATTTGGAAATGGATGAAATCAGTTTCTTCTTCAGCTGTGTCTCTTTTTTCCACGTGTTTGTGTGTGTCCTGAATCCCATCTTTTTGTGGAAATTGGGACAAGGCCTGACACGTTTGGTTTATTGAGTCATTTTGGCCAAGAAGGATGGGTTCCATCCCCAGGAAGGTCCTGTTGGAACAGCTGGGAAGTGACATCTCCCACACGCTCATTCCCTCCTGATCACAAATCCACAGCTCTCTGTTGCTTCACTGCTCCAGATGCCAAAGGATCCACGGAATCCTGGAATGGTTTGGTCTGGAAGGGACCTTAAACAACACCCAGCTCCATAGGAAAGGGACCTTCCACTATCCCAGGTTTTACCTTTTCTCCTTTGAAGCTTCTGGATTATTATTTTGTGATCACCAGCTTGCTGTTCCTCTTCATATTCCACATATTCCCAGATATCCTCATCTTTTATACATCAGTGTCTGTGTAGTTTACATTACATTTTCTCCAGTTTTCCCCTATTTTTGCCCAGTTCTTACCAAGGGTGGTCCCAATCAGGGAAGGAGCTATCAGAGTAGAGGATTTCCTTGAAGTGGAATCACTCCTGTGAAATCTGCAGGTTTGGGAGGCACGGGGGTGTTGCAGCTCCTCATTTGGGATTTGGACAAGAATTGGGAACAGTTTTGATGTCCTGAATCCCTCCCAGCTCAGGGCTGGTGTTCTCCACTTCCCAAGGGCTCCGAAGATGCTGAGGAAGCAAATGAGACCTAAAAAGCACAGGAAGTGAAAATAAACCTGGTGAAACACAAGCCCTACAAAACACAGGAGAAATCCCTGTTTGGCAGGTGGGAAAGGAGAAATGGAGCAGGGAAGGGAGGAGGGAAGGGTCTCCTTTCCATCCATCTGCTTTCTCTTTCATTGCACAACCTGATTTGATTTATGGCTCCGCGAGGCACTAATTCCGCAGCGTTGACACCCGAGAAACTCTGGGAAGAACCACTTCCACCGGAGACAAATGGATTCGGTTTTCTCTGGCACAGCTGAGGAACATTCCAAGAGCAGAGAAGCTGCTCGGGAGCCGCAGCTTTTGGGGCTCAGATCCCAGCTGTGGGCTCGGATCCATGTTTTCCCCACTTCTCCAGGTGGCCGCATTTGTTTATCCCCCACTCGGGTGGGTTAAACTTTCGGATGAAGACATCTGAATTTGGTTGTCCAGGTGAGCAGCAGCCTCTCAGCTCTCTGTGGGCACCGTGGGGATCCAAGGCTTGATTCCATTGGCACATGGATTCATCCAGTGCTGTTTGAAAGACCTTGGGAACATCTGGGAGATGTGACCAAGGACCTTCTGCAGCACCAGCTGGGGGCAAGTTACTCCAGGGCATCTCAGGTGGTTCTCAGTGTCTGTATTTCATGGAATCATGGAATATCCTCATTTGGAAGGGGCCTAAAATGATCATGGAACCCAATCCCAATAATCCCACCCTGAGCATCCCTGGGAGCGTTGTCCAAACGCTCCTGGAGCTCTGGCAGCCTCGGGAATGTGCCCATTCCCTGGGGAGCCTGGGCAGTGCCCAGCACCCTCTGGGGGAAGAACCTTTTCCTGATATCCAGCCTAAATCCCTCCTCTACCTGTGCAGAGATCCCCTCTGCATTCCTGGTGTTTATTACATCAAAAGGATGTTGGTGAGCACAGCCAGTGAAGATCTGAAAGTGATTTCATCAAACTTCAAGAGTTTGGTCCTTTAGACATTTTGCTCTCATGGTGACACCTCATTTTAGGTGTCTGATCTTCTTTAACCGAGTCCCTTCCATGAAATTACCTGAAATACCAGATATTCACTCGGGGCTCAAAAGATGGGTCTAAGAGCAGAGGACAAATGCAAACCACTATCAACAATCAGAAAATATAATAAAAAAACACTGTCAGGAGGTTAGACTTCTAAAAAAAAATTTCTAAAATTTCTGAAAGATTTATTTATGAGTGTCTCAACACAATTTTCTGAGAGCAGGTGTGGTAATGGTTCACTGAATGCAGTGACTTGGAGATGTAGATCCAAGTTCTCAGACCACACCACACACTCCCAACATGAGCTGTGTCCTCTGCCAAACTCTGTTCTTTCCTCAAAATTCTTCCCCTAAACCCAAAAACAATCATTATATCGATACTTGCACTCCACCTTGTGCTGTCTCCTTTGGTCTCTTGTTTTATGCAGATCAAAATTCTTCAATTGGTTTAGGGCACAGAGGTCTTGGTGACCTCAGAGGCAAAAATGACCTTGTCCCATCACCGTGAGGAGTTTGCCACTCCCATGGGATGCCGTGAATCCTTTGAATTGCCACCGAGTGATGATGAACTGACGGGGAAATGTGGATTTGAGTTTAGGAGCCGATGTTTAGGGAAAGCTGATGCTGGGGAGCCTCTTGAGACTCGAGTGGTGTCAAGCTACAGCAGCAGGGCCAGCCACAGGCACTCCTGGAGACTCCTTGCAGGGATTTTGGGACAACTCTGGAGGGACATTGGGATAACGGGTCTTATTGGAAGTAGCAGCTCCTTTATTTAGGGACCAACTCCTTCGTTGGAGAGATATAAATGTCCCAACCCTGAGCACAAGCTGAAAAGCCCTTTGAGACTCGAGTGGTGTCAGGCTGCAGCAGCAGGGCCAGCCACAAGCACTCCTGGAGACTCCTTGCAGGGATTTTGGGACAACTCTGGAGGGACATTGGGATAACGGGTCTTATTGGAAGTAGCAGCTCCTTTATTTAGGGACCAACTCCTTCGTTGGAGAGATATAAATGTCCCAACCCTGAGCACAAGCTGAAAAGCCCTTTGAGACTCGAGTGGTGTCAGGCTGCAGCAGCAGGGCCAGCCACAAGCACTCCTGGAGACTCCTTGCAGGGATTTTGGGACAACTCTGGAGGGACATTGGGATAACGGGTCTTATTGGAAGTAGCAGCTCCTTTATTTAGGGACCAACTCCTTCGTTGGAGAGATATAAATGTCCCAACCCTGAGCACAAGCTGAAAAGCCCTTTGAGACTCGAGTGGTGTCAGGCTGCAGCAGCAGGGCCAGCCACAAGCACTCCTGGAGACTCCTTGCAGGGATTTTGGGACAACTCTGGAGGGACATTGGGATAACGGGTCTTATTGGAAGTAGCAGCTCCTTTATTTAGGGACCAACTCCTTCGTTGGAGAGATATAAATGTCCCAACCCTGAGCACAAGCTGAAAAGCCCTTTGAGACTCGAGTGGTGTCAGGCTGCAGCAGCAGGGCCAGCCACAAGCACTCCTGGAGACTCCTTGCAGGGATTTTGGGACAACTCTGGAGGGACATTGGGATAACGGGTCTTATTGGAAGTAGCAGCTCCTTTATTTAGGGACCAACTCCTTCGTTGGAGAGATATAAATGTCCCAACCCTGAGCACAAGCTGAAAAGCCCTTTGAGACTCGAGTGGTGTCAGGCTGCAGCAGCAGGGCCAGCCACAAGCACTCCTGGAGACTCCTTGCAGGGATTTTGGGACAACTCTGGAGGGACATTGGGATAACGGGTCTTATTGGAAGTAGCAGCTCCTTTATTTAGGGACCAACTCCTTCGTTGGAGAGATATAAATGTCCCAACCCTGAGCACAAGCTGAAAAGCCCTTTGAGACTCGAGTGGTGTCAGGCTGCAGCAGCAGGGCCAGCCACAAGCACTCCTGGAGACTCCTTGCAGGGATTTTGGGACAACTCTGGAGGGACATTGGGATAACGGGTCTTATTGGAAGTAGCAGCTCCTTTATTTAGGGACCAACTCCTTCGTTGGAGAGATATAAATGTCCCAACCCTGAGCACAAGCTGAAAAGCCCTTTGAGACTCGAGTGGTGTCAGGCTGCAGCAGCAGGGCCAGCCACAAGCACTCCTGGAGACTCCTTGCAGGGAATTTTGGGACAACTCTGTCCTTTCATTTAGGCACCAACTCCTTCGTTGGAGAGGCATAAATGTCCCAACCCTGAGCACAACCCGCTCACCAGGAGCTGCTCCCAAGGGTGCTGTGTGCATCTTCCAGCCCCGTGCAGACATCCCAGACACCCTGAGGGATCTCCAGCGGCTCTGCAGACCCGAAATCTGGCACAGCACCCAACCTTACGTTTCTAATTAAAGCGTCTGGGTTTGTTTTTCGCACGGCAGGGAGAAGCCATCCATCATCAGTGTCTGGAGCACTTCGGGTGGGTCAGCCCCTGCAGGTCCCAGCTTCTCTCCCAGTCCATGACCAGATAACGAGGACACGATCCCAGCTCCCCAAACACAGACATCTCGTGCCACGGAGGATGTCTGGGAATTCACACACGGATGGCAGCTCCGACTCATCCCCTCGGGAAGTCAAAACCCTTCTGCGATGGCAGATGGGGACCAGATGAGTCTGGAAGGACTGAAACACCTAAAGCTAAGTGATTTTGGGAAATGTGGAGTTTTTAAGCCCATCCCGGTGAGGCTGAGCAGTTTTCCTGATCCCTGCGTTATTCCCCCTTCCCCTCCAAGCCTGAGCAGCCTGGGCACTTCAGCCTGGGCTCAGGCTGCTGCCAGTGATTCATTGTGCTCACACCACACCCAGCACAGGGGAGCATCGAGTTTCAGGGGCTTTTCTGAAAATTTCACCACTCGCACCGCAGCCTCCTTCACCAGCGCGGCAGCATTTGGAGAGGGGTCAGCTCCTGCACCCAAAAAACCGTGGGCTGCCCACTAAAAACTCAAATACAGAGCGCTAAAATACACCTAAAATGCAAATACAGAGCAGGGAGAGGCACTAAAATAAAAAGCCTTCTGGTAGCAGTTTCTTTTTTTTTTCCTCTCCGTTGCAAAGCTGAAATTTAGCCCTGTTTTTCATATCAAGCCTGTGTGGGGGTTTTGTTTTTCTGTGTATTCCATCATGCAGCAGGTTATGCGCTTACAAGGAGTTCATGTTAAAAGGCCATAAAAATGAAAAATTAGCGTTGTCTTCGCAAAAAAAAAAAAAAAAAAAAAAAAATTGGGAAAAAAAAAGAAAATAAAGAATGATTTAGCAGAGGATAATTTGTCTTTCTCCTTAAGGCCCGAGTCGTGCACTGATTTGTATTTGAATTTTGCACAGGAGTTATGCAACTCCCTGGACGGTGCTTAGGGCTTAAAGGATGAGGTGGTGACAAATGCTGGGAATGACACGGCAGGAAAAAACGGATTTTGCTACGTGAGCCATCAGGTTGTCCTGAGAGCAATCCGTTTTGGGAAGGACTGACGCAGGCAGCAATGACCATCCCATACTCTGCTTTATGTCCCCGTGGAAGTGTGGCCTGCAGATTGCCCAGAAAAAAAAAGGAGGAGAAGGGAGAAATCCAAATTATTGCTGACGTCTCCTCCAAAAATGTGAGATCCCGGGCTAATTGTGGCCAGATGTTGTAGTAGGGAATGAGAAGGAAAATCTGGTTTATCCTCACTGGAGGTAGCAAAGCGTGGAGGAGTTTCACATCAGCTGAATCTGAGTGGGAAAACCAGGCTTTTTTTTCCAGAAATTGTGGAATAATGAGAAGGAACCCATAGATTTTGGAAGTCCAGTGCTGCTAAAGGACTCAAGGCTCTTGACTTGAATAAATTAAGTAAATATTAACTGAACTTTCCAGGAATCCTGAGACGAAAATTGAGTCTTTTAGGCCGGAGGGTCAAGTTTTTGTTCTTTTTTTCCTTTCTTTTGAAGTCGGTGGACACTTTTTCATGGAAATGAAGCTTTGTTTGTTTCTTTATTGAAGAAAAAAAATCATAATTTAATTGTGCTTAGGTAAGAGAAGGGTAATTACCAGCCGAAATTTGGCAATATAACATAGCTGTGAACGACCTGGCTTTCAAAGGCTTGTTCCCAGCACCATCCAGGTCTGATCCCATTATTTTTCTCTCAGGCTCAATTTTTAAGCTCCTGTGACACAAATATTATTGTTTAAACTTTGTGTCTAAGGCAGCTCAGAGAGAAATTCTCTGTATTTCTGCACCTGATATAAAGTGTCATCACCCCTCTGAGACAGACCCGTCCAAATCCGAGGCATTTCCATGACTATTGACCAATATCAGCCATTTAGGCTCCCAAATCCCTTATGCTCCATCCCATAATATCACCCTGGCAGCGTTGTTTTTATCGTGGCAGATTCCTAAATGTCCCATGCAGAATTCCCACCTGAGATGGCCCAGCATTCTCTCTCCCAGGTTTCAGCCACCAGCTCATTTTACTCCTCCAAAACCAGCATCAGAGGAGCCTCCTTCCCTAAACTCAGCCTTAATCCGGGCTTAACTCTCACCACACCCCAAATCTGTGCCTGGTTCATGTCCCAGCAGAGGCTGGCAGCTGTATTTTAGTCCTGACTCTACATAGATCTTGTGTTAGTAGAGAAAGACACTTAAATATAATTCCAGGATTATCTTTTTCTGCCTGGACATCCACAGGAAGTTTTCCCACCAGTGGATCCATTCCCCCATCCTTTTGCAACCCCAAAGACTCCAGCTGGATTCATATCCCAGTTTTTCAGAGCTGGGATGGTTCTCCAGCGTTAACGACACGGGTCAAAGTGTAGGAGCGAAGCCTTGCTAAACTCGAGACCAAGGTTTGCAGAGACTAAGCCTAATCTGAGCTCCCGGCTGGGCGAAAGCAAAGTTTCCCTCTAAACCATCTTAATTCCAGTGCCCTTTCTGCTCCTGCTGCATGTTGATTATTGAGGGGAGGTTAACGAGGGTGAGGGAGATAAGAGTGACTCAAATGACATTCAAGATAAGAAAGTTCAGAAGACCACAATCATCAAACTGATTTAGGACTTGATTCCAGCTTTACCTCACCCAGCTCTTTCGGCGTAATTCCCTTTCAACAAGGTGCCATAAAGCAATCGGGATTTGTGATCCTTTGGCAAAGTCAAGGAATCATTTCCATGAAGTGCTGCAGATGGCCCGGCCAAAGAAACTTCTGGAGCCAATGTCCAGGGGCTTCCACGTTCCAGGGATGCTTTAAAGCCCCGTGGTGTTGGTCATTCTCCACAAACCCCGAGACCAAGCTGCGATCAGGGCAAAACCATCCCAAACTCTTCGGATTCCACTCAGGAGTCACAGGATGGATCAAAACCAGCGTGAGCAGCCGGCTGAGGGAGGGAATTCTCTGCTCTGCTCCCTTCTCCCGAGACCCCAGCGGCAGTGCTGCTCCAGCTCTGGGGCTTCCAAAATCAGGATGTGGAGCTGCTGGAGCTGGTTCAGAGGAGGCCCCAGAGCTGCTCCTAGGGCTGGAGTCCCTTTACTCTGGAGCTGGGAGAGCTGGGAATGTTCCCCTGGAGAAGGGAAGGCTCCAGGGAGAGCTCCGAGCCCCTTGCAGGGCCTAAAGGGGCTCCAGGAGAGCTGGAGAGGGACTGGGGACAAGGGATGGAGGGACAGGACACAGGGAATGGCTTCCCACTGGTGAGATGGGATATTGGGAAGGAATTCCTGGCTGGGAGGGTGGGGAGGGACTGGGATGGAATTCCCAGAGAAGCTGTGGCAGCCCCTGGATCCCTGGAAGTGCCCAAGGCCAGGCTGGATGGGGTTGGATCACCCTGGGATAGTGGAAATTTTCCCTGCCCATGGCAAGAGGTGGAACGAGATGATCTTAAGGGTTCTTTCCAACCCAAATGTTTTATCATTAACTGGAATTATAACAACTCAATTTTAGTGATGAGCATTTACCTAATTACCTCAGAGCATAATCCAGAATTCCCCGTGTTCAGCAGAAGGGATTGATGCCCTGTGCATCCTGATGGTCCAGGGTGGAAGGTAGATCTCCATACTATTCCCAGAGATGTCCCCAAATCCCATAGAAAACTCTGAATTTTCCTTTTTTCTTCCTGGGTTTGACCTCCCTGATTGTAAAATCGGGCCAGTGACTGAGCAGGAGTTGGGAAGGGAAAACTCAGCGAGGGCTGGCGGTGCTTGGACACTCCCACGGAAAAATGTTTGTGATGGATAAATTGGAGAAATCATCGTTCATGTCTCGAGATCCGTGGCAGAGCTCATGGAAGTAGAAAAAGAGCTCTTTAAATGTGATGCTACGATTTTTGTGGGACAATTGGCATCATAGGAAATATTTGCCTGGGTCTGATCATGGAATCATAGAATCATGGAATGGTTTGGGTTGGAAGAGACCTTCAAGGTCATCTCATTCTACCTCCTGCCTTGGGCAGGGACACCTTCCACTATCCCAGGGTGATCCAAGCCCCATTCAGCCTGGCCTTGGACACTTCCAGGGATCCAGGGGCAGCCACAGCTTCTCTGGGAATTCCATGCCAGGGCCTCACCACCCTCACAGGGAACAATTCCTTCCATATATCTAATTTAACCCTCCTCTCTCTAAATCTAAAGCCATTAATTTAAATTTATGAGATTACATCCACTTCCCAAATCTCCAGCCCTCAAGAGTAAGAAAAAGGAGCTCTGAGTTATTTTGTTGGAACCTCATGCTCCAAGCAGAAATCTGCCGAAATCTGCAGAAATCCTGAGGAAACAGGTCCATGAGTTATCAGGAACATTCCTCACTTCGAAGACTCATCCCTGTCCTGAAAACCTCCTCCAGAAGTGAACTGGGAAACCACAGGAGCGCAAAATCCTTGGGAAGCCGGATGCCTACCCGAGAGAAATGAAAATGAGTGCTTAGATTAGAAAGTGGTGGCATCTCCAAGAGAAAAAGTCACATCTTGCTCTCTGAATTTATGATCAGAGTGGAGTTTGTGGAGTGCTTTGGGCATTTCAGAGCCTTTATCCTTTCCAAAGCTTTTGTAAATGATAGGAAAAAAAAATCATAAATGATAGGAAAAAAATATCATAAATGATAGGAAAAAAATATCAAAGCGCTTTTCAGCCTGAAATTCGTGGCGAGGTAAAAGTTCCCTCTCCTTGCTTCTCAATAAATTGATTAATTGTGATAATTAAAGCAGTAAATGATAAGCAGAACAAAGCTCACTCAGCAGATTTTGCTGGTCTGGGTGTTTCCCCCTTGAGAATCCCAGAATTGGAACAGCTGAGGGAGAACCAAATTGTGGGGCTTTTCCAATGAAGACTTTTCCTGTCTTTGCTTCCACCTTTTCCTCCTGGATTCCTTGGAAGGGAAAGACACAGGGCAAACTCCAAGAGCTGTGAAGCTGCTTGGAAAGGCCATAAAATGTGTAACATTTTACAACGGGTCATAATTCTTTTTTTTCCAAGCATTATCTCCACTCCAGGTTATTTTATGGTTTTCTTTGTGCTTCTTGTAAGGAAAGTTGGGTGCTTGGATCAGCCAAGTCAGGGCGTGTTAAAAGGCACTGTGGTGCTTTTCCCACTTCTTTTAAAGCCAGTGAATTACCTGGCTGGTGACATTCCCACTTTTCCCTCAGAAAATAGGGAGGAATCCTTCTGCACGTTCTCCTCCTCTCCTGTAAGTTCTAATTTTAAGATGCTCTCCCATGGTTTTATTTTTTCCCTTTAGGAAGAATTTATTTTAGACGCATTTCAATGAGTTTTTATCGGGTTTCCTCATTAATTTTAAGGAGAGGGTGGGTTGGCTAAGTCAGGATCTGGACCTCTCCACCTGGATTTGTAAAAGCTGATTCCTACCTCACCATTCCAAATTCCTACGTTAAACACGGGAAATTTGGGAAATACATTGGAAATAGGAGCATTCGGGGCATGCAGCTTTCAGATCCTGGGTGTTTTCCCGAATTTAGGAGCCACAAAGGGCACTGGGTCTCACCTGGCACGTGCTATGTGACCATAAACCAGATTTTGGTCCCTTGTTCCTACTGAAATTCAGGAAAACTTGGATTCGTGTTGCAAATAGAGACTGGCAATCTCATGATTTACAGCGAGGAGGAGACCCTCAAGAGGATTTTTATTCCATGGTCCCCATTATATTAATTTATAATTAACGATGAGAAAATGGCTTTGAAAAAAAAGCTAAAAAAAAAACCAACCCTCTAAAAAAATCCCCCAAACCCAAATAAAAACTCTAAATCTCAGTGATGACTTCCCTTTGGGAAATTCTTAAGGAGTGTGGTTGACATTTTCTTTTTGTGAGTCAATTTTCTTCCTCCCTACCCCTTGTTCACCTCTTGGCTTTGTGAGGTTGAAGAATTTGATGACAATGTTACAGAGAAAACCCATAAATGGAAGAAATTGGGAATTGCAGCAAAATGATCCCATCCCTCTGAAATTTCCAAGTTCTGTCCAAAGTGACTGGAGAGTGGATAAAGTCTTGCCCTTTAGGAAAAAAGAAGTCAAGGGATAAACACTCCAAGATATTTAAAACACCTCTTGAATTCCCATTCAGGCACAGGATAACACTGAGGATTTTGGTACAGAAAAGAGTCAAATGAGCAGCTGAAAATCAAAATAAATAAAATATAAATTGGCCACTTTAATTCAGTCAAAATATAGAAAACATAACCCCATTTGTGAGTGATTTGACATCTCCATCATATATTAATATTCTTTAAAAGAGCAGCTCAGTGGCTTTATTTTAAATTAAATATTTATTTTAACAGAAATAAGAACAGGATCCAATTTTTGGATGAAAATGACTGGGATCCATGAAAAGGATCACAAAAAATTGTTGCTAAGGATAAAAACTCCAGGGATTTTTCTTTCCAAGGGAGCATCAAATCGAGGTTCAGCTTCCACTCCCTTCCACAGGTTTCTCTCCCAGAGAATTCCAAAATAACAGTGGATTGAGGTTTTCCTTAATCCTTGTGGATATGCAAAAAACCTTTCAGCAAAAAAATAGATGCAGTGCTGATTACTTCCAATTAGAGCCCATTTTTTTTACCAATAATTTACCAATAATTTCAAAATGCAAATGAAAAATTTCATGTTGTTACCCCCCAAAAAATTTTAAATTCATTGTAAATTCGTCTTTGGATGTTTTTGCAATGTCTCATTGAAAATTCTGGAGGTTTTTAGCTTAAATCTGATCCTCCTTCAGGTCACAACTGGCATATAAATTTAGAAGTAATTTTAAGCATCTCCAGTTCAGATTTTTTCTGCAGTAGTGCCTCAGTCCAGCGCTTAAATTGTAAATTCCCTCAAAATCCCAGCAAAACCAGACAACAGCTCGTTTTTCCTTTGGAATATGAAGGCAATCCATCTTTTGCAAACCCTTAAATTCTGACTTTCAGCTGTTCCTCTGCTCCTTTCAGATTTTGCTGTGTGTGGCCGCTTCCATATTTACAGCCAGATTTACAAGGTGAAGTGGGGGCTGTGGAATAAATGGTCTCAATTACCCCAAAGCTCTGTAAAAAAGGTCCCCCACAAAGCCATAAAAATGATGCATCTGCCTGGGATATTCCAGGGCCTTTTCCACCCGGGCAAACGGAGTTTTTGTCCAGCAATAATTTCTTCAAACCTCACTCATAAATATGCACTAATCAGTGTTGAGAGTCGCTCAAGTGGATCATAATTTTCCAACTGAACCAGTCTTTGTTGCCACTATTTCAGTTTGGGAACCTGACACTGAGTTATTTCTGGGGATCCGAAGGAATTGCCTCCCAGGGAAAGACAATTCACGGGATTAAAGCACTTTGGAGAAGACACGCCTCAGGTGACCTGGCATCTGAATTCCTCCTGGTGCAGACTCAGCAGATTGGGATAAAATTCCCTGGGGAAGTGATAAGATAAATCAGGTTTAAATAAAAAAAATATTGGTTTGCGTCATGCCAAGCCCATCTGGTGGATCCGGAAGAGATGAAGAATAATTGAGTAAGAATAATTCCCAGATGAAAGGAGGATACAGATAATTAATAACAGAGATTACAGATAATTAATAACAGTGCCTTGATCAATAATTCTGCTTATCGTGTTCACACAGCAAAAAGCCAATCACAGCCAATCCTTCCCAGTCTGGCACTGAGGCTGACTCCACTTAATTAATTAATTAATCCACTTGGATTAACTACGAACTAAAGACGTTCTTTAAGTTTTAGAGGCCTGAATTAAGTGAAACGAATCCCGAGTGTGTTTATGGTTTATCTTTTGGGGTTTTTTAGTGCAATAAGGTGTCAGATGTAGTCCAGAGTTTAAGAATTAAAACCCTGACCTAATTTAAAGAACAGCATAGTGTGTGTTTTTTTCCACACTTACTCCGAGTTTGAGATTTGCTGTGCCCAAGGGTGCCACAACGAATGTGAACGGAGTGAAAAGGGCCCATAAAATATGAATTCAGGCTGCTGTGACACAAACCTAAATGTCAGGAATCCGGCGTGATGGAAGTCAGGAAAAAGCGGGATGAGTCAATCCCCGAGGTGAAAGAATTCAGCCAGATTAATCAATGGAGTCCACAGAGACTGGAATGCTCGGATTATTCCTATAACATAAAACCAGACCTTAAAAAAAAAAAAAAATGCGGGAACGTTTATTGTGACTCAAAGAAAAGGTTAAAAATGAGCCATAAGGAAATTATGACATTGTCTCTATTGCCAAACCTGGAAATTTTATTGCGAGTCTTAAACTTCTCAGTAATCTGGATTTCAAAGCTTTATATCTTGGTGATTCTATGGAACTTGTGAGCTTTCCTGGATAGTTTTGTGAAAAAAAAAAAAAAAAGGCAAAGGCCAACATTTCACAAAAGAGATGACCCAAAAAAAAAGCGTAACCACGCTGCCAAACAAAAATAAATGGGAGCATTCAGGAGGGAATTCTGATATTTCAAAATGGGCTTTCGTGTTGAAATAAGGCCAAAATCTTGAGACCTCTCACAGAATATGAAGTTTTGGTGGTAAAAATTGTCTTTAAGAAGTGGAATGTGTTTAATTTTGAGACAATTTTGTATAAGGCAAGACTTACCCTCATTTAACATCCGCTTGGAGCTGCTCTTGTAGGAGATATTCCCTTTATTGTTGGTTTCCTTAATTCTCTTAATTTTTCCGTGAAATAGTCCTGGGTGTCTTCCAAGCTACCGTGAGGATCAGCCATGTGTGGGACAGGCTGGTGTCACCAGAGCTGGATAAAAGGGAAAACAGCTCCCATGTCACAATCCCAGAATTCCAGAATGGTTTGGGTTGGGAGGCACCTCAAAGCCCATCTTGTTCCACAGAGGCACCTTCCACTATCCCAGGCTGCTCCAAGCCCCATCCAACCTGGCCTTGGACACTGCCAGGGATCCAGGGGCAGCCACAGCTGCTCTGGGAATTCCATCCCAGCCCCTCCCCACCCTCCCAGCCAGGAATTCCTTCCCAATATCCCATCCATCCCTGCCCTGTGGCAGTGGGAAGCCATTCCCTGTGTCCTGTCCCTCCATCCCTTGTCCCCAGTCCCTCTCCAGCTCTCCTGGAGCCCCTTTAGGCCCTGGAAGGGGCTCTGAGCTCTCCCTGGAGCCTCTTCTCTTCTCTTCTCTTCTCTTCTCTTCTCTTCTCTTCTCTTCTCTTCTCTTCTCTTCTCTTCTCTTCTCTTTCCTTATCCAGGGGAACATTCCCAGCTCTCCCAGCCTGGCTCCAGAGCAGAGGGGCTCCAGTCCTGGGAGCATCTCCGTGGCTTTCTCCAAGAGTTCCATGTCCCTCAGATGCTGGATCCCAGATCTGAACACGTCACTCCAGGTGGAATCTCACGAGGGAAGAGCAGAGGGGAACATTCGCTTCCACAAACAGAGGTGACATCCCAGAGAGGCAAAGCAGCATCAACAGCATTGCAGCATTATTAAGACCAAATAAAAACCAAACTGGCCTTTTTTTTCACGGAAATCTGAGGGTGCCTCACTGATTTCAAGGAATACAGGACCATCAGCAGCTATGGAGATTGAGGAAACTTCTTTTTCCTGCCTGTAGGTGGGGAAAATATATCAACATCGTGATATAAAAGACTCTTGTTTGGGCAATCCACTACCACACAACGTTCCAGAAGGAATCCTAGGCTAGGACCCGACACCTACAACCATCACTGAATTTTCAGACAATCCATCTGTTTTAGCACAGATTCGATGCAGGCATTTCCATTTTTATCCAGGATAAACCTCGCTGTGACTCCTGGTGATGGTTGCGAGTGGGAGATCTGAGTCACTCCTTGGCTCCCTCCAGCGTGAGGTCAGAAACAAACCCGGAGTTGCCCCAGGAGAAGGTAATATCTGATATATCGGGATAAAATCCATCCCCATTATTCTCAGTTTGTGGGCTTTGAGAGTTCAAGTTAAATCCTTCAGCCTTTAGGATTTCACTGGAAAACAGGGATTGAGAGCTCAGGTGCTCTGGAGTTTCTCTATGGTAGGTTTTAATGAGCTGGACTAATTTACAGAGAGGACGATTCGGAATGGCTTCAAAGTGAAAAAGAGTGGATTTAGAGTGGAGTTAGGTGGGATATTGGGAAGGAATTATTCCCTGAGAGGGTGGTGAGGCCCTGGCACAGGGTGCCCAGAGAAGCTGTGGCTGCCCCTGGATCCCTGGAGGTGACAAAGACCAGGTTGGGCAGGACTTGGAGCACTCTGGGACAGTGGAAGGGGGTGGGAAATGGATGATCTTTAAGGTCCCTTCCAACCCAAACCATTCCACGATTCCTTTTCCTAAACTTCCCCCTGACGAGCACCCAGCTCCCTCCAGCTACACCTGCACACTTTTTTCAAACCCTTCTGTGGGAAAATCAACCAGATCATTGGGAAGAATAATCGGACTTTTCCAGGCTGTTTATCCATGAGAGCAGCACAGCACCTGATGGAGAAGGGCTCGCTCCAGGTGCCCTGATGGAGCCTGGCTCCGTGTGTTCACACCAGCAGGAGAGGACTCCAGGGAAGCATTGCACATCGGGAATGCACTTTCCAAATAAAACTGTTCTTTCCAGAGCCCTGGCTGCTCCCCTCGCCCAGCCCAACTCCAAACACCCAGGCACAGATGGTTGGCACGGCTCAGACCAGCTGTGACCAGCAGAGAGCCCTGGAAATCCTTGGCACGGGTGTCATTTTGGGGGCATTTGGAACAGGAACGGCTCGAACGAGGCTCACACACCTTATTTGAGGCTGGCAACGTCTGTGGCCGTAACTTGTGAGGACATTTTTTAGGAGATTTGTTCGATTTGAGCCAAAGCGGTTTCTCCGTGCCCTCTCCTCGTGCTCCCAGCTCAATGTCAGCCTGATTAATGCTGTCAGTGGAGGAGATGAATTCAGGGAAAAGGTTTTCCTCTCGGCCTGACGTGGGGCTGTGGCTCTTCCTCGGCAGCTTGCGTGGAAGTTTGGGCTGTCCCTGACAGCACCCAGCTGGCCTCGCTCGGTGATGTTGCTTCCCTTCTCGGTGGGTGGCTCCGAGTGTCAGACAGGGGTGGAATCGAGGCCTTGGAACACACGCCAAGGATTTATTTTAGCTGGGATGAGATCAGAGTAGCTCCCTTGGAAATGCTGGAGGAGCAGAGGATGGCTGTGAGGTAACACAATCCCTCTTTATCTGCTTGAAGGATCCAAAGTCCCTGGTCCCATGTCCTGCCATCACAGTGGTGAGTTGTCCTCCCTGTATTTGGTAGAATCAGCTTTTCCCAGTTCACTTCCCACCTCACTTCCCTTTTTTGCTACCTTCAGCCTTCCCAGCTTGTCCATCTCCCTCACCCTCCTCCATCATCACCATCTCGGCATCGTGCCCAGTCCTCGGGTTATTTTGGGTTATTTCACAGCAGACAAATCCCTCAGGAAGAACGATGCGGGCTTGGTTCATCCCTGGACTGCTCTCTGGAGTCCTTTAGGACACAGGTGGAATTCTGAGTGTTTGACACCAGCGGATGGAATCCAGGGAGGATTGAGGGCACCCTCAGTGGGTTTGCAGAGGACACCGAGCTGAGTGGGGCTGCTGAGATTCCTGAAGGACAGGATGGACAGGATACCATCCAGAGGGGCCTGGAGAAGCACGAGAAGGGGCCCATGGGAATCTCATCAGTTTAACAAATCCAAGTACAAGGTGCGTTACTGGGTCGGGATAAACCCTGGGATCAGTCCGGGCTGGGGATGAACAGATGGAGCAGCCCTGGGAGAAGGATTTGGGGGTGCTGCTGGGTGAGATCTGGACAGAAATCCAATCATATCCTGGACTTATCCCACAGCCTGGGCAGCAGGGAAGGGGGAATTCTGCCCCTCTGCCCCCCTCAGGTGAGACCCAGAGCTGCTCCAGCCCTGGATCCAGCACGGGAAGGAGCTGGAGCTGCTGGAGAGAGTCCCGAGGAGGCACCAGGGGGATCCCAGGGATGGAGCAGCTCTGCTGGGAGGAAAGGATGGGAGAGTTGGGAATGTTCAGCATGGAGAAAAGAAGCCTTGGGGTCACCTCACTGTGGCCTTCCAGGATCTGAAGGAGCCAACGGGGAAGATGGAGAGAAACCATTTCCAAGGGATGGAGGGACAGGACACAGGGAATGGCTTCCCAGTGCCAGAGGGCAGGGCTAGATGGGATAATGGGAAAGAATTCCTCCCTGAGAGGGTGGTGAGGCCCTGGCACAGGGAGCCCAGAGAAGCTGTGGCTGCCCCTGGATCCCTGGAAGTGTCCAAGGCCAGGTTGGACAGGACTTGGATCCCCCTGGGACAGTGGAAGGTGTCCCTGCCCATGGCAGGGGTGGGAATGAGATGATCCAAAAGGTCCTTTCCAACCATTCTGTGGTTCTCTGGTTCTGGATTTTAAATGAGATTTGATACCTGTCCCAGGCACTTCATTTGGATGCCATTCCCAAATCCCAAATGCAATGCACTTCAGCACTTTAATTTTCATTCCTGGGAGAACCTCCTGGCAAACCAGCTCACTGCCACAGGAACAGTGATCTGCAACCAGTAATTCACTCTGAGAGGAAAATGAGGATCTTAACCAACGGAATTTTCCACGGATCCATCTCTCTGTGCACAGAAAAATACCAACATCACAAAATGGCCCGTCAGGGCTTCCCAGCTCATTGGCAGCAGCTTGCTCAAGTGTGGTTCAAACTGTTTTTTCTGACTGTCAATCACTTGTGGAATTGGCTTTGGAGCAAATTCCATTTGTCCTTCCTCATGTCATCCCTGGCATCTCAGACATCACGGCTTCCAGCCCTCTGTGCCGTGGTTTCCCACTCTCCCATCCTCACTAATTTAAGTGTAGCCCTGCTCCAAGCTCTGATCCCTTCACCGAGTTGTCCTGCATGCTTTGTTAATTAGGGGTAGATTTAGGAAGGTTACATAAAGGAAAAGTCATGCTTAAAAATTGTATTTAATTGATGTCTGAGGAAGGAAATTCCTCGGGGTGAATTCTGTTTTGTTCTGTGAGGGCACCACCACCGTTACAAAGTCTGTAGCCTCGCACAACATAAACAACAAAATACTTTTCTTTCATTCCAGCTACTGGAAAACGCCACTCCAAAGGATTTCTATCCATTATCTAAGGATGTACAGCGTGTTCTCTGCTGGGTGGTTTGGGGGTAGTTTTAAATTTCTCATGTTAGCAGCTCAATTTTTCTCAAAATTCACTTCTGCAGACTAATAAATCTCACTGTTGTAGGGTTTATCCCAAACTCACTCAGCCCGTGTTCCTCTGATTACGTTCCTCCCTTTCACATTCCCATCTTTCCGTGCAGTTTTAAACACTGGATGGATTTCCTCAGCATCGGGAGTGCATTCCAACTTATTCTGTGTCCACTGCAAATAGGTAAATGAGTCCCAATTCTGCCAATCAGTGAAATTTGGGGTGAATTTAGCAGCTTTTTGCCACTGAATACCCATTAGTACGGGGAATGAGCAGGCAGGTGGTAGCATTGTTGACTTTTTGCCTTAGCTTTTGGACCCCGCGGGGATTTTTTTTGGCGTAATTTTGATCAAAACACCGGAGTCAGGTTGGTTCCAATCCCCTCCGGGAATGCCCCGGAGCTCGGTATGAGCTGAGCTTGGCTTATCAGTTCATCCCTCGTCCCAGCGAGGGCTCAGCCTTTCATCTCAGCTGCTCCACTTCCTCATTAGAGAGGGATTAATCAAATCCCATCAGCCAATGGAGCCCCACTGCTGGCCCTTGGAAGCGAGAACCCTTCCCAAGGAAGAATTTCAGGATCTGACTCCGAGTCAGAAGACTCGTTCCTTGAGCAAGAATTAAGCAGAGCTGTGTGAAACTTGGCGGATCCAAATCTCAGAGCTGAAAGAAATAAAGAAGAACAATTAATGGTTTAATTTCTGGGTTTTCTCCCAGCTTCTGCCTTTGGGGAGCTCACAAAAAAGGCTTTATTTGCTCTGAGTTGCACTTCCCAAGTCACAGATAGGTTTTTGGAGGAAGGAACCTTCATTCCCAGAGGTCAGCGACTTTCCAGGTGTGCCAACAATTCCTGGGCAAACACCTTCGTGTTTGTGCCTTAGCTCCTGCAAAATGGGGGATAATTACTCTTTCTCAATTATTTTGATTGCAAAGGCTTTTCAAGCTTCAAGTATTAACTTTTATTTTGAGTTGAAGGGTGAAAAATCTGCATTTCTCAGCCATGGCACTGAAAGGTCACTATTTTAAATTGAAATAAGAAAATTTACGCTGTTGGCCAAAACCAATTTGAGTTTTGCTCCATTTTCATAGTCAAATTTAGCCAGATTTTAATTTGGTGACGATACCTTTATCCAGGTCATCTCCTTCTTTGTGAAGACTGAGAAAAAATTAATAGTAACTCTTGGAATTCTGAGCTGCTTGAAAAGGAAATCGCTCATTGGAATGAGGCAGGGAAAATCCTTTCTGATAAAATCAACACTGCAATCACACCAAACTTCCCATTTATTTTGGAATCTGGAAAATCAGCACACAATCACTAAACGTGACCTGAACCTGGGCTTGTGCCTATCATTTCTTAGCCTTACCTGAAAAAGGAAAAAAAAAAAGAAGAAAAACATGGATTAGGAAAAAATAGTTTTCTTATTTTCGGAAAGCCTCACGGGTCTCCTTCAGCTCGGAGAGTTTTCCAGCGCTTCTCTGTAACTCTTAGGGACCAGCTGGAGATGCCGAGGGCTGGAAAAGGGCGAGATCCTGGGATTTTTCCCACCTCCTGGCTCGGGATGAGGTAACTCACCTCACTAAGAACAACATTTTCTAGGTGGCCTCCGCCGAGCTGCAGCTCCCCTCGTGCCTCACGCTGAGTTTTATATCCAAGGAATTCAAGCTGGGAGCCTGACTCATTCCTCCAGGCTGGAATTGGCCACGGGGGTGGGAGAACAAGCCCCCGTCGGTCTCGGAGCTGATGGTGAGGGAGCAGCAACAGCCTCAGCTCGGGAGATCTCCTGGTTCCTGCTGTTTCTGTGCCACCCCCGCCCTCCTGGGCCCCTCACAGCTCTGGGTTTAAATTTAATTAAATTCTGATCCTTTTTAAGACCCTTTTTTGACAGAGATTCCTGTTCCTGCCTCCACTGCCCCAGGAGCGTCACGGAGTCCTTCACGAGTGTCACTGACCCAGCTGGGTGGCCCTGAGGTGATGTGCATTAGGCAACGGGCTCCAAAATCTTCCCTTTTTCCTTCTTTTCCTGCTTCTCCTGCCACTCTGGGCCCCTTTGTTGTCCCAAGCCCCCCCAAATCCGTGTCTCTCTCCCCGTATCTCTGGGCACAGCATCCACATTCTCCTGCTCTCCTGTTTCATCCACATCTCTCTGTGGGCTGCAGTCACAATCCAGCGGGAAGGAATGGGAGAGGCTGTGGCTTGGAATTCTTGGGCTCATTTCTCCCACTGCCTGGGATGCCAGAGCATCTTTCCCACCGGAAAATGACAGCCCCCGAGGCTGATCATCTGCTCAGCTGAAGGAAAAGAGCACAAAAATCAGCATCTCCTGAGAAAGGAGATCCCACACGTGGCCACAGCTCATGATAAATCTGTTATCCGTGGCCAAATTCATTTTGTGGCAGCTCCTGTGGCTCCTGAAAGCCAAATTAATTTCTAATTGCCACAGTGGCTATCTCAAAGCGTGTCTTTGCTGATTGTGAGTCTCAAACCCTTTCATTGAGGCAGGAAGCAGCACGGGTTTGGGAGAAAGGGGAGAAGGAGAGGGAAGGAGATGTGGAAAATAATTCCTTGGCCCATGAACACACCTCACACCTCACACCTCGGGTGCTTTATCCAGGAATCACTGATGAAAAAAATATCATAGAATCCTAGAATGCTGTGGGTGGGAAAGGACCTGAAC
>VWZT01007453.1:0-15183 GCA_013397055.1 Pachycephala philippinensis | reverse complement strand
TTGTATTGGGGTGGGGGGGAGGGGAGTTCTGATAGTTTGGTATTTAGCAGTTATTTACTTTTCTTCCTTGCCTTGTGGGCATTCTGTTGTTAATAAACCATTGGTTTGGATTTTTGGGCTTTTTTTTCACTTTTCTTTATTAGTATTCATTTTCTCTTTGTGGAGGGGGATTGTTGAAACCCTTTAGAGGAGACTGTTCATTGCAGAGTGTCCTCTCTTAAATTTGTCTCAAAACTGAGACACAGAACTTCCTCATACCTCTGTGGTTATAAAGACAATTGTTTATATTTTCTCAGATGAAAGTCCCTTAAGATTGCACTTATGTACAGGCTGCTTTTGAGTCTATAAATACATATCCACATGTCTTCTAGTAGTGTTGGCAGTAGGCCGAAAGAAATTATCCAAACTCTGCTCAGTAAGGTAAGGCCACACCTGGAGTATTGCATATAGTGCTGGCCTCTCCAGTACAAGAGAGACACAGATATACTGAGTACAGTCAAACAAAGGACCATCAAGACGATGAAGGGATTGGAACATTTCTCTTAGCTGAAAAGGCTCAGAGAGATAGGACTGTTCAACCTGGAGGAGAGGATGCTTCATAGGTTCTTTACAGTGGTGCCTAGTGACAAGACTAAATACAACGGGCATGAACTAGAACACAGAAGACTCCATCTGAACACCTGGAAGCACTTTTTCAACTGTGAGAACGGCTGAGCACTGGCACAGGTTGCTCAGGGAGACTATGGAGCACCTCTTCTTGAAGATACCCAAAAGATGTCTGAACACTGATCTGGGCAACAGGCTTGAGGTGGCCCTGCTTGAGCAGACCATTAGACTGGAAGACCTCCAAGGGCCCATTCCAGCCTCAACCATTCTATGATTCTATGCTTTTAGATTTAAGAAAAATTCTGTGCTGCAACATCCCATTAAATTAGAGATAATTAAGATAAGAAGCTGTTACAGAAATCCTTAGATTTAATGAAGTCAAGTGTTGTAAACAGAGCTAAATTCAAAGTATTAAGGATGGTAATTTACTATGACGTGTCTTATCTGGAAAACTGTAGTTCACTAGAATCTACTTTTCATGTGGGCTTTGACAAATAATGTCTCTAGAAATATGAGTGGCTCTGCATCAGGGAATTTGGAAGGTGAGACTATGATTCCACAACTGAACTCACTTCCAAATAGTTAATGGTTAATATACTGGTGTTCCCATACAAATAGGTAAGTTTATTTCTATTACCATTCAGGATAAATAAAAGTAGCCTTAGGGCATTTTCAAGTCTCATTTTGTAAACTTATTACAACAGTATTGTGTGAAGAAATCGAAACTGGAATCATCATTGGGCCTATGATTGAAAACTTGGTTCACAAATGTATCTATACTTTATTAGAGTGATTAAATGGGCAAGAATAGTCAGAGGAAGCACAAAAGACAAAATGAGGTAAACAAAGTTGCATGATTGAATAGGCCTGTAAAACTCCTTTTTTTTAGTTCAGAGTAAGTCAGCTATGCAATATAAGTTATCACTCTGTACTTTTAACCTTAATATTTTTCTTCAATACAAACAGGAAATATGGTGTTTAAGGATTACACATCCAGAATTTTTAGTTTCCACAACTGTCTAATTGTGACACTAGACAAATCACGTGAGCTCTAGTTTAGATATGCTTCTGAACAACCATTCTCAAATTTCTTTACTGAAATTAATCTGAAGAAATATATGTGCACAATGTAAAAGTAGCTCAAGATCGCGTAAGTATAAACCCCAGTAAATGATATACACTTACTTTTCAGAAAGTGAATTTACTAAAGAAACAAAATAATGCTCCAAAGAATTTATAAGTTGCAGTAAGAGACTACAAATGAAGGAATGGTCTGCAGGCCTTTTTCCAATTTGAAAGCCTAGAACCTATTTTAAGCGTCTGCAGAGGCAAATGGCTTATTTTAAGAAAGTTATTACTCACTTTGTAGGGTGTTGTGTAGTCCAACCAGACAGTTCTTTTAGGTTTTAGCTGACTGTCATAAAGTAGTATCAAACTTAAACCGATGATTACGTTGTAAAAAACATACAACCAAAAAAATAGGGCATTCTTTTCTTCTAGGAATTATTCATTCCTGCTTCATAAATCTTAAATGCCAATATTTGGAGTCACCAATAGAATACAGCGATCCAGAAGAAAATTTATCATCTGTGTGTACTAGGAAGATGTAATACTCAGAATTTCCAAAATACAATTCACTTCCAAATGGGCTGTTTTTGTGTGTCTGTTTTTCAACATGTGAAAAGAGCTTGCGAATACTAGGTCACAAGTGATTTTTTAAAATCATATATGTTAAGGAAAGAATTCTGAAGAAGTAATTTTGAAAGGCATAAGTAATAAAATAATGGAATATCCTGAATCAGAAGAGACCCACAAGGATCATCAAAATACAACTCCCAGTTGACAGGAATTTGCTCTGAACTAAATTATGGAAATGGCAAGTATAGCATGTCAAGAACTAACAGAACTTCTCTGTATTATTCTGCCAGTGTTCCCTGTCCTGACCTGGATAAAGTATATCCTTCCTTTCAAATTGAACTGTAACTCACCATCATTGAGTGTTCACTCTTTTGATTGATCTGGGCAGATACCATCAAGTGAGAATTGTGCCATGTCTGATACAGTTTATTAACAAATATATCTATGAGTAACCCATGCAGTTTACAAAATCCTATTTATCATTAAATTTACTTAGCAATTTATTGTCTCATCAGATTATTTTACAAACAAACAAATCAATTAGTAAGAGAATTTAAAAATCATTGAATGAGATATATTGAAAAATAGCTCAACAGAGTAACACATGTATGTTGCAGGAGAAAAATAATATTTCACATTTTTGTACAATGTAAAATTATATAGTGTCATTCCAATCTCCTCTTTTACTCTTGTGCTAGAGTATCACTAGACTTCTGTAGAAGTCAAACACAGAAACAATATAGTGAAAAAAATTATTGTTTTTTGTTGCGTTTTTGGCAATTATCTGAATTGGGATATACTCCTATCTTGTGGTAACAAAAATTGCTTGTGACTTATACAACCTATAAAATATGTTTGTATAATGTATATAAATTCAATCCTATAGTAAATCTGAATTTTTATCCAGTAAGAATAATTCTGCTAAAAGAGTTATTTATTTAACTTTCATTATTAATGAATTTAAAAGGGAGGTGGTTTTTTGATATATGTGAAATTTTGTGAGCCTCTGTTTCCAGGGAGAACATTTTTTAAACATTTTTTTCTAGCTTTCCCGTTATCTGTCCCACATACTATACTTTCCTGTTAATTTGTTTGTCCTGCAGAAAGCAAAGTAAGCACAGAAGACAAATTTAAATTAAAACCAAAAAGACAACCTCTGGCTTTAAAACCATGAAAAAGGAATTGTTATAAAATAATATTAAAATATATTTAAAGATTTGTTGTAGTTTCAAGGTGTGCATATTACCAATACCAAGGGAAAAATAGAAGTGGTAATATACCGCCTTCTCTCCTTCTGCCAAAGAAATAGAAAAAAAACAAATGTCGTAAATCATCTATAAGGTATGGGAGTTTAACTGAGTTGATCAGAGAAGTAGTGTAGTAAGTGTCCTAATGTGGCAGGAAAAAGTAGTAACTTAGAAAACAAGTTAGATTAAAGAGTTTTTCAGCACTACACTGGAACAATGCTTGAAGTCTGAGGATATCCTCTGAAATCTTCTCAAGAAGACTAGTAACGTGTCATACTTCTGTATATTTGCAAAAAGGAAATACTTTCTTACTCATATGTTCAAAAAATAGTGTGGAGAATAATTTGAAATTTGAATAAAATTAATTTATGCTAACCCTATTTTTTTTGGAGGGCAGGAAAATTATTGTGGTAGTAGATAATTTCTCTATATCACAAACTATCATTCCTAAGAGCACTGGATCTTCACATGGAGTGCATGCCCCACAGGACCGGTGGATCAGATACCTAAAGTCAGGGTATGTATATATTGCAGAATGTAGAAGAGTGAAAAAAGTAAGATTAGATACTGTGACTAAATAAGAAGCAGGCTGTACAGGACAGGAAGTAGAAACAGAAGTGGAAAATTACTGTGTAAATACAAAGAGCATGGAAACTGGATAATCTAAAAGACTTTGCTTGATTGCTGGGGAAAAAAGTGTCTCTGAGAAATAATATATATAAAACCAACAGTAGCACCTATGCTTTTTTATACATAGAATTATCCTGATACTGAGGAACAAACTGGGTACATTAAATAAAGCAAACATAGAAGAGAGAAGAGTAAGTACAAGAGCCAGACCAGAATAATTAGAAATGCAAATGTGAGATTACTGAAATATTAGTATAAACCTGAAAAGAATTATTGAGAAAAAGACCAAAGTTTAGAGAGATGCATCTACTTTGCAAGTTGGTTATGAATGAGTAGCTGAAGGAAACAACACAGGATTTCAATATTTTTCAAAGCCCCATATTGAAATATGTAGTCTAGATACGGCTGGTTATTTCAGCCTTTAATCACAAGCAGCATGAAAAGGTAAGACAGATGTTTAGAGAAGCAGCTCAAGGTTAAGGATGGTTTGGTTTATGATGTTTTGCAAATAGGCGAAGGAAACTGTTGATCCAATATTATAGTTATGAACCATTATAGTTACGAAATGAATAATACCACAAACACAAAGTCAGTAAACTCCTTGCTTCTAGTAACTTCTCAGGAAGTCATAAATCAAAGTTACATCTACAGTATAGTTCACTACAAAACTTAGTAATGTGAGAATCAAACCAACCGGACTTTACTGAAGAAGAGTAGAGACTAGAACATTTATGTCCAAATTCTGGAGACTGTAAAGAATTTGAGTGCAGCTGTTAAGTGCCATAAAACAATGGGAAATTTAGATGGGAAACTTAGCCTTTTATATATATGTACACACGTATACATATATATACACATACACACACATAGGGAAGTATCATGTCTCAGTACTAACAGACTTAAGCATGACATGATATACAGAAAAAAATGTCAGAAGTTACTTATTTTTCATAGATTGCAGGCAGTGAAACAGTAGTAAATGAGATACAACAGTGAAAAGGGCACTATTAAGTTAATATGACTCTATGAATACAGTCTTTGTATTAGAACTGTATCATGGACTCAAAACAGGAAAGGCATCTTTCTGGAAAATGGTCAGGTTTTAGAAGCTGGCCTCTCAATACAAGGTGTTAAAAAAACTATCCTCCAGGGAAAGATACCTCAGATCTACCAAATGAAATGCACAAACAGCATGGGGAAAGTAGAGGGTGAGACTGTAAAATGAAAGGAGGAACAGTAAAGCATCAAGAAGTTGAGAAGTTTAGAAAAAGGATTGATGCCACAAAACCCAGTTTTAAGATTTAAAGAAATTATAAAATTTAACCCCACCCTGAAACAACAAGAACAAGGACTACAACCAAACCAACCAACCATCCAAAAACCCCCACAAACCAAAATAAAAACTCAGCAATGAAAATGAATGCCCCCAGGTCCTCATCCTTATATAACATATAAATATCCAGAGGTAAAGTAGGTCTCTTGAGTCTAGGATTAATTCCATAGCTGCTATGGAATTGTTTATGTGCATGTTTTGGGGGTAGAAATGAAGATAGGAAAATTCTAAACGGTTTTTCTTCTCTCTTGTCCTTCAGATTTCATAATAAACTAAGCAAATTTTTCTAAAAACAAATCAGTCTATCATTTGGGAACTAGGATGAAAGTACTAATAAATTTTTCTGGAAAGTTTAACCAGGTGCATGTTAAGAAAATCCTGGAATATCAGTAGGAGGATGGAGAGCTTAGAATTGTTTTAAAAATAGCTTGGTGACCCTATCATTGGGCAGACAATGACAGGAAATTATGTTTTAATGACACTCTGTGTAGTGATAGATTTAGTTAATTTTCAGGCCTGGCTAGAAATGCCTCAGGCTATTACAGTTCTAGTCAATCATGCAATTTTTTATTATCAAAAAGATTGGAATGGTGATTCTGTCAAAAGATGTTCCAGAGAATGCCATAGCTGTCTGAAGCAAATAGCAAGAGATTTGACAACTCAAAGGCAGAATTATGTATTTACACAGCCTGTGTAAAGCTAGAGGGCTAATTTGAAAAGCAATCCAGATTCCCCTCGGGGACAATCTCAGCAATTGCAGAAGTGTTAATTGACTTGGAGGAACAGGAAGTAATTCAAAAATGCAATTCAATAACTTACCAGCATAGTAGGTTATGAAAGGCAGATGTCTTACAGAGACTAACAATGGCTGTTATATTTAAATGATGTAACTCCTGTCTGCTCTGGTTGTGTCATCCTACGGACACAAGCAGCCATTGGAAATAAGATGTAGCTGTTTTCTATAATAAAGTTATCCAGTGCATTATCACCCCTCTGCTGTCATGAGGAGAATCAGTGTAAGTTTGCCTTAAACATTAGGAATTTCATGACTGTTGTTTCTGCTAGAAATAGAGAAAGCTTTTGTGAAACACTTCTTGGGATTGCTAATGCCTCAGACATTTTTTAGATATGTCAACATATTAGCATTAATTGTAGTGGGTTTTCAACTCTGGTTAATTATGGTCTATTTATCTAAATTTGCCAGGGAGTTTCAAAGTAATGCCATACTATCCTTCCCTTCAATGTCTATTACTGTTTTGTAGTGTCACACATTTCTTCAAATCTTCTATTCTCGAGTGAGATGGCTGTATTATAGCAAAGGAAAAAGAGCACTAGAGATTCTGTAACTCTCCTCATAGGAGCTTTATAAGCTTTAGTTAATATTTTTAGACTACTCTGAAATCTTTCTGTGCCTGGTTACTGGAAGATATTCATAAAATCACATAATATTCTGAGTTGGAAGGGACCCATAAGGATTATCGAATCCAACTCTTATTGGTTATGTTCTCAATTACAGTGAGCATTATTATGTGATCCTAAACCCATAAGTGTTTGCGGATATTACAGTGGAATGCAACAATAGTTCTCCATGTAGTAATTCTTTATGCAAATTTTTAGGAAAAAAAATTCCATAGCAACTTTTCTTTTACAATCTGATAGTCCATCAGTTGGTTACATTGATTTTCAATTATTTAAAGAGAGGTTTCGAGAAAGAAACATATAGCTAAAGTTCCTTCTAACATGTTCTGTGTCCAGTGGCACCAGTCTGAATCAGTAAGGCATTTGGTCACACCTGCGCACTTTCACCATAATAGAGACTTTCAGCATCTTTCCTTTCTGTTATCTCCAGTATTGAAAAGTGTTGTTCTTGGTTTGTGTGGAAATAATAAAAATGATAAGCAAGTTTCAGTGCTCATTTAAGTATTTTACATCTCCTAGCAAATTTTTCTTTGTAATTTTTAATTGTTTTTGAGATTTCTTTATTTAGTTAGTTTGGGGTTTATTTTGTGAAGGGTAGAAACTGTAAACCAATGTTGAAAATTAAAAACTCTATTTTAATAAATATGATAATAAAATGGTTTTAATTCCTAAGTTATACTAGTCACATTTTAATAAAGTTTTTTCTATGATGTCTCCTAGGGTTTTTGTAAGGGAGTTCATTGGCGTTCCGCAAAGACTCCTGTGTTTTAAGTGCTTGTTTCAGCCCCATTCAAAATGCACCTAGAAAGCAGAATCTTTTGAAAAATAACTCCTCCTAATTTTAATTACTTTACTTCACATTGGATGTTTCTTACGTAGTATGTATTAGATTTACCAAAATTACAGACTTGCAACTCAATTCCAATAAACATTTAAAATTTTAATTTTAATTTTTCAGATACGGGGAAATTGTGGTGAAATGATGAGGTGTGGAGCCTGTGTAAATTGTCCATATTTGCTGGTGTCATGACATTATTTTGACTTTTCTTGTGAAATTCTTTTTGTCATGGGTCGTTTCCGAAGATTGTAGACTGTGTGATGAATGCATATTTTAACGATCATTTCAGATACTGAAAAGTAAAATGTTCTACTGGGAGTTCAACTCAGGGATTTTAAATGCACAAAGACACGAAGACAACATTATTGCAGCTGTAAATAATTGTTGGTGATATAACTTTAAATGGTTATTGTGTAGCGCCTCTCTTCTGTCTAGCAGCAATATGGCAATACCAAGCACTTACATCAATGATCAGCTGAGGATTCCTATATTTATGCCTGGAGTGGTCTTTTCCTGATGGTCTGTTCCTCTTTGAATGGACCAGTTGTTGGAACAGTACAGCCTATGGGGAGGACCACATTGAAAGACTCTTTTCTGTGGCAGGGACCCCACAACAGAACAGGGAAACAGTGTGTGGAAGTAAAAGAGTGGCAAAGATAAAGTGTTATGAGCTGATGACAGTCCCTGTTCCCCATTCCACTGACTCCAAATGAGGAGAAACAGGTTGAAGAACCATGAGTGAAGTTGAGCCTGGTAAGAGGCGTGGTAGGAAGGTGGTTTTAGTTTTGTTTCTAAATATCCTAGTTTATTTTTAATTACTCTAATTAATTTAATTAATCTAAATTAATTAATTTAATTTAATTACTCTTTCCCAAGTCAAGGTTGTTTTGCCCATGAGGGTAGTTCATGAGCAATCTCCCTATTCTTATTTTGACCCACAAGATCCCTTTTTTATCATCACCAGGTTCATGGCTGCTGCCTGCTGAACTATTTTGGCAAATTCTCAAAATGTTGGTGATGAGAAAGTACTTCCCTTCAGTTCTCTTGCCATCTTCCCACATGGTTTTGGGTACAGTAATACGTTGTCTTTCATGCCAGTAGAGTGCTTTCAAATGCTATCATCATAAAACATGTTTTCCCACCTGATACAGATTTTTCCCTCTGTCTCTCAGCTGTGGGGTTAAGAGCTTCTCACTCAACCCAGTGCAGAGCTGCTCATGTTACTGCAGTCTACCACCATCACCAAGGGAAGTAAGTAACCTGTTTTCCATAGAGCTAAAAAGAAGTGGGTTTGGATTGAAAGAGGTATTTAGTAGAAAGAAGAGAGGACATGACAAATACAGCATCAACATCTGTATATTCTTTCAAATTGCTTGCTCAGTGAAACCATATTTAAACTGTCAGGCACAGTGAATGATGGTACTGATTTATAACTGCTATGAAACTGGGAGTATCTCCCCTGAATCAATTCTCCTATCTAACTCTGAACATTTCTAGCTCTTTGGTATACGGTTATCTCTCGGAAGAAAAAAGAACATAGAAGAACTTACACAGCCTGGAAAAGCATTCAGTAGTTCAATGTTGAAGAAAATTTTTCATCTTACCCACCAGTTGCAGGAGAAGAGATGCAAATTCATATGAAACTGCTGAATATATGTGCCTTATGAAGTTCCGCACTTTTTGAAGAAAACTTTCTGAACAAAAGCCATTTTTTTTTCTCTTCCATGAAACACAAAGGTTCATTTTTAGCAGAATAAATATTTTTTTAAATAAATGAAACTGCAGAATTTCATAGAGGACAAATAACATTTTAAGAAATGTTTATAAAAAAAAGAAACCAACTGCCTGAAACGGATCAAAAAATATATCACAAATTACATTTTCAAAATGACATTCATAGTTAGAAGTAGCATTTAAAAACATATTCATAAAGAATAATAGGTCAGCAAAAGTCTACAGTTTTTGACGTGCATTGTATGGATTATTCTGCCACATTTATTTGCAGTGAGAGATTGATTTCTCATGGCAAGCACTGTGTATCTGTCATTTTAAAATTGAATAATGTTAACAATTCTGCTAAAAAATATACAGATGCTTCCATATTTGAGCCAATACCATTCAGGAAATGACATTAAGTCTTTAAGTAAAACCCAGAGGAGCAAAATGCTTATTTGAGATGTACTTACAATGGAACATTCATCACACCCTATCTATTTTCTATTTGAAACTCTTTGTGTTATAAGAAAGGGAAATAAACTTCCACTTTAAACTCTATTGGATAGGCAGTGTAATGCAGTTATTCAGGAAGATTTAAGTGAAGATGCTTTGTACTGACTAGAATGGGGAAATAAGATCAATATTTTCATCTCTGCTTCCATTTAATAAGCAATTCACTGACTTTGCAGAAATTAGAGCAGACAAGAAAACATAGGTATACTTTTAGAGTATATGTCAAGGAGAAAACATAAAATTTTTAATTGCTTTTATTTTATGATTAACACAAGACAAGACACACTATAATTTCTCTGGATATATGTATATGAAAAAAAAAGATTACTGCTAGTAGATATTAAGTTTTGTTTTTTTCTTTACTAGATGGTTTTGGTGGCAGTTGCTGTTTCTGATTTTGTCAAATTATTAGTTTATATTTCCTTTTTAGTCTGCTACAGGAAGAAAATCCTCTTTCACAGGCATGGGCCAATCTCAAAGTATTTTCAGTTATCAAACTATACATAATGGTGTATGATTAATGCATTATATTATTCAATTATCTTATTTTTCCACTTTAATTCAGAGAAAAAGAAACCTTTTAAAATAATTTACTAGCTGGAAAGAACTATTAACTTCAGACTTTAGTGGGAAAGCGTGAAAGAGAGCTGAAAAATAAGGAATAGTTTCTGAAGAATACAATGTTTTGAAGACTTGCAATCCATTTTAAAATATCTTCAACTTAAATCCACTTCCAAGTAATACTTAGTAAGTGGTATCACGAATACTTTTGTACCAGAAAGATAAATTTTCTCCTTACAAAGGATTTATCAAGCATGTCTTTCAAAAATGTCAGACAAATGAGAACTTCATCTGATAATGCAGCTGTAAGACCTTGCAGGTCTATGTAGAAATTAATTCTGCACTTTGGTGATATGAAGTCGACTGAAATGTTGAGCTACTTGGATCTGATAAAAATATTTTTAAAAATTATTTTGAAACAGTAAACATTATTTGGATATGGTAAAGATTACTTAGTTTAATCTAAATTTCTGTATTTCTTTCGTAGAAGCCTATAGTGTTTTACATCTAGGCATCACTAATTTAAATAAATGGTAAATAACAAAATTCAGCAGCCAAAATCAGGCTTTGTTCTATAGTTTTTAACTGGCAAGGCTGCATATTTCAATAGCGCACGATTTTTCTAAAATTTCATTAGTACATCATTGATTGCTCATTTTTTATCTCTCAAAACAATTTAACACAGTGTCTTTCATGCAGAGAATAACATATTCATATTATTTGATTTTTGATGAAACCAAGTGACCCTTTAAATTGCAATAGGGTTTTTTAATTTTGCATGAGTTTCTTTACTGCTGTTCATTTAATTCTCTGTTTCCATTAACCATCTGCAAGCATTTGAGTCTATGACAATTATTCAGCTGTGCCACATCATGACTGACATTTTACAAATGTTCAAAGGAAAAAGAGATCAAGAAAGGAAGGAAAAACCTCACATTCAAACAAAAAAGTCACAGTTCAGAATCCTGCGTTTTCCATACAGCTGAGAAATCTGAATAGTAATTATTGGCCTAATTGTAAACCCATCTTAATTACATTTTGTCTTCCTATCTGATGAGCACTTCATGATGATGATGATTACTCCTACTAAGAGATGTTCACTCCATTGATATTTCCCCACATTGATAGCCAGGGGGCCCTGCAGATAAGGCTATGCAGACAAAAATGCTATTTTCAAGTGAGAAAGAATCCCTGAGTATTCAAGTGAGAAAGAATCATGGTTTAGATGTCTATCATCTCCCAACCTGCCTTCCACATGGGGAAAATTGAGCTAATGCTCATTAGAAAGTGCTTTAATTAACAAACATAACTGAGAGACCAAGCCAGCATAATCACTGATGATTAACTAGGCCACCTCTATGCAAGATAAAGCAACCTGGTTTTCCCCCTATTTATAAAAAGTCTTCCATTCAAAATAATCTCAGTTCTTGTTGGAATTACCTGGATTGCTAAAATGTTTAGTCATAATTATTTATTTTTTATTTTTGCATGTTTATGGATTAGTTAGGTAGAAATGCTGGGCAAGTCCTGTAGCACAAAGAAGAGAGTTAACATGTTTTCATCGATCTTTGTATTTCACAGGAGCCCACTAAATTAGATTTCCATTGAAAGCTTAAACACACAAATGAAACCAAATGACTATAGAATTAGAAGGCTCTTATGCCTTTAGCATTTTGTCTGGGTTTTAAAAGTATGATGTAAGCTCTGATAGAAGCATAGAATTCACACTGTCTGGAAGGACATATACCACTGAATATTATTAAAAAATAGTATTAGGAGAAATAAAAAAAATATTTAAGGAAAATGAAAAATTAAATACTTTCTTATGCTTGTTTTAATACTTTTGGCTTGGCATAAATGGATATAAAAAAATAAGAATGTCTTTAGAGGACTCATTGTCACACTTCCTTGTAGCAGCTTGGAAGAATTTCATCAAAGTTCAAAGAAAAATCAGGCGTAGAACAGTCCTTTTCATTATCCAGAGTTACCAGTTGAAACCAGAGGCCATGTCAAAGATAATAGATCAAAACCCTCTGCTGCCTTTGTCAGGGGAGAAAAGATAAAACTTTGGTGACATTTGTAGTGGTGGGCAAAGTAGGCTAAAGAAAATTAAATGGATTTTGGATGTTGTCCAGTCTGAAGACATCTGAAGAGGAGGAAAGTTTTACATAGTCAAATCTTGTCTTTTTCTATCACATAGCTAACTTTTCATTAATTTTCCTTTCAGATTAAATTTAAAAAGTACAGATAATTTGCTTAAGATTTTCCCTATGATGAAAAGAAAAACTGTAGAAAGAGAGTATAACTTTTCTCCAGGACTGCAGAACTATCTGAAAATTCAAATCTCCTGATTCTTGTGTATGTCATCATTACGACACGAAATTTGATATTATGCTCATTCCAGTGAGCCCCAGCAATCAAAATATGTGCCCAGCTCCTTCGGTCTTAAAGGCTGCAAGTTCTTGAGAGAGACAACACTGGAACTGCACTTAATATTTCCCAAAAACTGAGGAATCTAAAAACAGTATTTTGGATTTTCTATTTTAAAATGTTAAAACATGTTCTATTTTTTTCATTATCTATTTTAATCAACAACTTTGCTTTTCTCTCCCCCTTCTTAATTTTCTACCAGAGTGAGGTTTTTTCTAAGCTAAAATTTCTTTTCTTGATTTTTTAAACAATTCCGAAGTGTCATCATAAAAGGTAACAGTTAGGGAGTACAATTCTGAATTATATCTTCAGTTATGGAAGGCACTTCATGAGGTGAGGACAGTCACCTCCTAAATGGGGACAGAGACAAGGCAGAGATGTTTAATGCTTTTTTTGCCTCTGNGTTTCTGAGAATGCTCAAAGAGCTGCCGATGTCATCACTAGCCTCTCTAAATGATTTTTGAATGGTCTTGGGAATCTGGAAGGTCCCATTTGACTGGAAGTTGGCTAACACTGGCACAATTTTCAAAAACAGCTGTAAGGAGGACCTCGGAAACTACAGTCCTGTCAGTCTCACTTCAGTGTCTGGTACAATTAAGGGGAAAGTTTTTCTGGGAGGTATTGAAAAACATCTAAAAGACACTCCAGTCGTCGGTCACAGCCAGTTTGGTTTCATGAGAGGAAAGTCCTGCTTATCAAACTTGTTTTCTTTCTACAACAAGGTAACCCACCTAGGAGATAAAAGGAAGCCAATTGATGTAATATTTTTGGATTTCAATAAATATTTTTTGATTTTAACACTGTCTCTCCCAGGATTCTTCTTGAAAAAATGTACAGCACATAGCTGGACAACACGTCACATGATGGGTGAGCAACTGGCTGAGGGACCAGGCACAAAGGATTATAGCAAATGGGGTGACATCAGGCTGCTGATGCTAGTGGGGTTCCACAAGGCTTCATCCTCAGCTCAGTGCTCTTCAACATCTTCATAAATTACTCAGATACAGGATTCAAAGGTATACTAAATTTGGCAATGATACTTAACTGGGAGAAGCTGTCATCTCACTCAAAGGCAGAGAAGCTCTGTAGAGAAGCCTTGACAAATTAAAGGGCTGGGCAATCACCAACTGTATGGAGTATAACAGTGGCAAGTATTGAATGCTGCACCTAGGACGGGGCAGCCCTGGATGTACGGACAGACTGGGGAATGAGAGGCTGGAAAGCAGTGCTGTGGAAAGAGAGCTGAGTGTCCTGGTTGATGGCAAGTTAAATATGAGTCAGCAGCGCCCTGGCAGCCAGGAGGGTCAAGCGTGTCCTGGGGTGTATCAGGCACAGCATTGCCAGCCAGGCAAGGGAGGGGATTGTCCCACTCTGCTCTGCACTGGGTGGACTGACCTTGAGTGCCGGGGGCAGTTTGGGTCACTTCAATATAAGATGTAAAGGTGTTAGAGAGTGTTCCAAGGAGGCCATGGGGATGATGAAGGGTCTCAAGGGGAAGCCATACATGCAGTGGCCTGAGGTCACTTAGGTTTTTCAGCCTGGAGAAGAGGATACTGAGGGGAGACCTCACTGGGTTCTTCAGCATCATTGTGAAGGAAAGAGGAGGGGCAGACACTGATCTGATCTCTATGTTGACCAGTGATAGGACCTGAGGAAATGGCCTGAAGCTGAGTCAGGGGATGTTTAAGTTGAAATTACAAAAAAGTTTTTCCCCAGAGATTGTTTGGGCACTGGAATGTGCTCCCCAGGGCAGAGGTTACAGCACCAGTCTGCAAGAGCAAGAAGTGTTTGGATAATGCTCTCAGACACATGGTGTGACACTTGGACTGTCCAGAAGGAGGACAGGAGTCGGACTCAATGATTTTTGCGTGTCCCTTCCAACTCCACATATTCTATGATTCTATGAAATAATTTCAGTTTTATTGGTTTTATACTCCCTAGTGAGAGAAATGTTAGTTTCACTCTCAGTTTACATCTTCTGTGTGTTAAGAAATTGGAATGTGCTTTTGGAACTCGTGTTGAAAGACAACTAGTTGCTGTCCTTTCCCTTAGGTTTCTTTTTAAATATTTGCAACAACCGGAGGAACAAACATTTTTATCCTCTTTTCAAATTTCCAAATTATGCAAGGCTTTCCTTTAAGGCTGCTGAATTAAAGCTACTAGTCAACAGGAATTGTATGAAGAAAAGTTTTTACCAGATCTGTGTAAATTATAAAAAGTTAAAGTATTCTATAATTAATATATTTTACTTT
>VWZT01007452.1:128621-179371 GCA_013397055.1 Pachycephala philippinensis | reverse complement strand
CCGATATTTCATATATAACAGTAGTATCAATGAAATGTAAAAAGAATACGCTTTTCAAAAGTAGGTAGTATCACTGCTTTACAAGACAGAGGAGTGAGAAAGACTATGAGTAATGGGCTGCATTTTGGAAGTACCTCTGAATTTTGAGTGCTTTAATTCTAAAATATCTGACTAGAGATATTTTAGGTATCTCAAGTTAAGTGGACAATTTTCAGAATTTAGTCCTAATCACCTGCTTAACTCACATATGAAGTCATTAAAAGAGTAATTAATAAAACCAGTATGTTGTTATTCTCACAGCCTTCCGCCAGCCTTTTCCCATGGTAGTATTCTAGAAGTGAAACTTTGTAAATTTGATAAATAAGGGAGGAATAAAGATGTGATGTAATGATTTACAGTACTGCAGTGCTGTCACTCAGGACATGCAGGATAGGCTGAGCTGTATTTTTTACTGACTTCATTAATAAGTTACAATGATGGCCAAAGCCTAAAAAGACCTCTGTGTATGTGCATAACACGATACAACTTGAATTGTCAGGATTCAGGACTCTTCAGCAGACTTACTCCTGCATGTGTCTTTGGAGAACTAAAATGCAGTCCATAGGTTCACAAGTATTTATATTTATGTCCTTGAAGTTGCTAAAGCCTAGTTTCATTTTCTAGTATAGGTGGCAGTTTCAACTTTAAAAAGTCATGGGCAGTCCAGCAATGGTTGTTGCTCTAACATACTCCTCTTAAGGGAACGAGGGGCATCAGTGCTGGGTGAAACCTTTGAGGTGTGGACTGACAGAGATGGCTTTTCCCACGAGCTGTTAATGGGCCTCTGCTGGCAAACACAGAATAGAAAACAATTGACCACTAAACTGCTATGACTCATGACTTTGGAGTTCACAAACAGAATAAAGACACAAAGGATTAGCAGGTCATAATTACTCCTCAACAATTTATTTTACTTTTCTTTCTCCGTTTTATGTTTGCGGGTGTTGGTCTAAGTATGTCGTGCTCCATTTTTCTTGTGCATTTACATGCTCCAAACATACTCACCTCACTGTATATCCAGCTAAGAGCTTCATCTCTTTTTCTTAGTGTTTTCTGTTCTGGGTTGTAGAAGCTCTTAATAATCTTCCTTCGTGAAGATTCCTTCATGACATTCCTTCATGAATGTCTTCCTTCAGTGTAATTCCACTTTGCTCTAACACAGCACAAGAGGGGCAGAAAACAATAGGTGTGATTCCGTGAAGCAGAACACTTGCAGCAAGACAGGGCATGATCCACTCCCATTACATACAGGTAATAGGGAATTTCTGAGTCTGAGCAAAGCACTACATGTCTGAGCACTAATTAGTGCTATTTAATTAGTAATTATACCTCTGTAACCTAATAGCTATCTACAAAACTTTCACACGTCTATCCTCAAAGCACCCTCTTCACTTCAATACTTTCATTTTAGGGTTGATAGCTATTCTATAAAGGCAAAGAAAAATCTATGTTTAGCAAACAACTTTTAAAAGATATCCTCTATCATAAATATTTCTGCTTTTAGACATATCAGATATTTGGGGGCAGAAAAAAAGTACGACAAACTACAAATTTTCAGTATCTGAAACCAATCTAGGTCTCAACCGAAAATAATCTGTCATGGAATTTAAAGTTTTAATATGATAGCCAGTTTGTTTGGTTGTTGGTTTGTTTTTGTTTTGTTGGGGATTTTTTAAGGAAAGCAGACACTCCAAAAGAAATGTGTGAGAATTGGTTGCCTTCATCTAAATCTCATATGATTATGTCAGTTATTTTTTGTTGTGTGAATTTAAATTAACTAATAGAGGTATACTTGCTCTAAAGCTGCTCTTGTAAAGTCAAGTAGGTAACTGATCCAAAGGAATCAAATGTAGGGCTGCTGACTCTTAGCTAATCCAAGACAGGACAAGTTATAACTGGGTTTTTTTCCCAGGTAGTTAATTAAAAAGTTTAAATTAGATTAGTTACAGTGTTTCTTTGAAAAAATATTAAACATTAATAAAACCATTGTGGGGTTTTTTGTTTGTTTTGATCATAAGTGTCAAAGTAGTGTGGTGAAGAGATATGTCATAATTATAAGGACACTGCATTTTTCTGAAGTATTTTTCATGAAAATAGTTTCCCATCTCTAATATTAACATAACTGACGGAGTCCATTGGGAGATCTTCAATATCCATGGTTTTAACATTCTGAGTCTGGGGAATCCAGTATTCTTCACCCATGCCAAGGCAAAGCGAAAGGAATTTGTTCATCTAGAGGCCTAGATATGATACTTAAAAAAGCAGCATAGAGAAAAAAAATAATGTTTCTGCTTAGGAATAGCTGTACTATTTTTGTAGATACTACAGTCCCATGCCTTCACTCTTCATAAAATAAATCACTAAAAGTATATATTTTATTTATTTATAGTATTACATTAGTTATTATATTTATATATATTTTTTTTTTTATTCACATAATGCAGTGCATCATTGCTTCAGTTTTGTTTTCCCGCATTATTTGTTTTGATCTGTTTGTTTATACTGACATTAAGATATCTTTGTATCCTTTTCAAACTAATGAGTTTTCTGTTTTGTGCCTTTATGCTTCAGTTTGTATTTGGTTTTTTTACACTAGCTTTAGCCTGGGGAGAAATGTTGCCACTTTTTTTTCTTAGGTTAAACACATACTTACAAATGAAAGGAGTGGTTCCTTTATGTACCTCTTCCTCCAACATATGGAAGTAGCTTATACTTGCTGCAAAACAGAGAAAGCTGCAAGCTGCAGTAAGGAGTCATAAGAGAGAGAGGAAGGAAAGGGGGATTAGCAATTAGGTTAGAAACTCTAAGAAAGTCTTATAATTAGCAAACATTTATTGTCACAGAAGAAGCTATTATCCAGTATAATCAAAGTAATCTAATCTATAATTCTAATATATTTTTCCCAATTTGTGCTGATGTATTTGTAATTTTACAAAATACTTCATTTGGACTGAAACTTTTCTAGTTTTGCCTAATCTTTTTTAATATAAAAGCTTGAGTAGTATAATTCCAAACATTTCTAAGTTATGTATGTATTAATAACATAATCTTATTCAGACATTTCAGTAGCAAATTTTATGCCTGAATATTTCAATAATGGCAAAGGACAGAAACATCACACATAGTTTGTTTTGGGGTGTTTTTTCTTTTTAGTTTGGTGTGATCTAAAAAATGCCAAGCCTGGAAAAATGAGTATAATTGTTTCAAAGTTTTGAGTTTAAAATTAGATATTTTCTTCAAGAAAACCTTATATATGTTTGTTTATCATCTCTGTCTAAAAGGACAGAAACTGACAGTTTCAAATGCACTCAGATATCTAAATATTACAGTTCTGGTGTCCAAGGGTGATGATGCCAAGATCATGAGGCAAAGCTCCCCTTGTGCTTAGCACTCTGGAAAGTGTGCTCAGAAAGCACACTGTACTGAGATATAATGGATTCAAATACCTATTTTTGATGACCTCTATTTTGTATTTTTGGAAGGAGCTCGGATGTCTTCTGCTGATTCAGAAACTCACCTGATGATTGGATCCACATGAATATCTATCATGAAAACAGACAAGCAGAAATGAGAGGGAGTTCAAATATTTTGAGTCTGGCTTTGAGTAAAAAACACTGAATCTTACCTCATCCATCAGGTCATTAATGGAACAGTTCAGGTCTTTCACTGAAACGTAATACTCTGTACTTTGGGAATACAAGTCCACTGATGAGATACAGCATTCACAAAGGTGTTTGAAGTTGGCAAGCTGTGACATGTTGCCACTCGCCTCTTCCCATAAGGACAGTGCATCACCACGTAGAAAATAAAATGTGGATGGTTTTCTTCTCTTTCATGATTATTAGTGGATTGCATGAAGTGGATGATAATGTATTTATTGCAAGCTGTCTGAAATACCCTTTATGGGGATTTTTTTCCTAGCTTTGCAGGTGAATGCTTATTTACCTCAGGAGGCAACCTGTAGTGCTATCACAGCTGTTCAGAAGCCGTGAAGCTTTGTAGTGAAGCATATGGGCAGGTTAAAAATGTGTCTGTAACTGCAGCAAAGTGCTTCGGGTTTAAAAAGGACATGTTGTGCGTATAACCTTTAGTAAACTGGTTCTCCATTTGACATACGTGAGTTTAGGGAGCTTCAGCTGAAGGTAGGGCAGACTAAGCAGCAGCGAGTTACTGCGCTGGAAGGGTGCAATTACTGCAGTGAAAGGCACAAGTGCTCCATCCTCAATAGATGGGAAATAGTGGACTCATTTACACTGCATGATTAAAGTAAACGTTCCTGGGAACTGTCCTGGGTAGGAATGTTCTCTAGATTTGTCCTTCAAACAGCTGTTCAACATATCTGCTTCTATCCTATCCTGCTTTACAAGACAGCATTCCAAAGCTTTCTTAGGAGGGCAAATAAAAATTTAATTCTCTGGAAGGTCCTTCCAAACTCCACACGAAACTTACTCAGTACCTCCTTTAATGGGCCAAGCACTGGTACCTGCATCTTTCTGTTTCTTTCAACTTTCCAGTTCATTTTTTTTCCACAAAGACACCTTATGGGATAGTGTTTCTCAAACTGGGTAGAAGAGATCCATCTAGGTACACAAAGGGGGAGTAGTGGGAGTGCTCTTTAGTGCCATGTGTACTTGCCACTGGGATACTTCAGTGACACTGGGTTATTGCCCATCAACAACATTTATTTCTGTTGTTACAGAAGCAACACTGCTGAAGTATGGGTTGTTGCTTGATGTCGTTTTGTTTGACAACAAGCTGAGAACACAAATATCTGCATTTTTGTGGGAGCTGATGTTGAATTCCTGCAAACGTATTAAAATCGAGAGAGACAAAACAAACAAGTTAATACAATTTTGTTTCCCATAATGATTCTTTCTTGTTATCTGCTTTCTTGTCACACTACTGTCAGGTCTAATAACATAGGTGTCAACTTCTACTCTGAATTATCTTCAGAGTTTGTCTTGTGGATCTTTTTGGCAGTGAAATCTTCAATCATAGCCTGTCCAAGATACAATGGAGCATCAGCCTGCTTTTTCAGTTACGACAGATATATTCCGGCACTGCTCCTGTTCATTCAGAATCTTGTAAGGATTTGTGTAGGTTTTTGCCTAAAACAACATACTGGTTACTCTCATTTATCCCTGTTTGCATAAACTCATACTGTTGATTTTCACTTTCAGGTTCCTACGCAGCCCATCCCCACACTACCTACAATGGCTCCTTCCTAACAAGATGTCAACACGTTTCTCTGCTCTTAGAAGCAGGAAAACTCCTTTCTTATGTTTTAATTCAAGTGCAGAAATGTTTTTGCTATTCTGTCCTTATGCCTACTAGCTCTCTGAAGGGATTTGCCCATCTGCCCATTGGGCTTCATGCTTAAAGCTCTCCTTTATTGTGACACCTACAAATACACACAATACCAGTCTGCTTTTCTCCTATCTATAGCTTGGTAGGATCCTGCTCCCTTGCAACAGCTCCCAGATCTTATGACAGTATAGAGACAACAATAAGGACCAAATCAGCAAAAGGTATTTCATAGGGATAGAATACTGGTCTCCTGATAGGTCCAAAACCAGCTGATAGTGCAAAACCAGCTTCACCTAAATATGAAAGAATGTCAGATTAGGAAAGAAAAAACAAGGGACTAAAACTCTTATGTAGGTGCCCTCTATACTTCTCGCTTGTGAAATTGTTAAATCCCTATCAAAAAAAGTATAAAGGATGAGCAGCAGCTTTCTAGTTTTACCAGCAGTAGTAAGCAAAACTCCCACAGTTTATGGGAAATAACTCTTCACTGAATGGCAGAGATCACTGTAAACCTACCTTCAAAGTATTTAACCAGTGTCTCTTCCTAGAGCAGCATGGTATTCAAGCTATTTAATATCACCTTCCCTCACAAAGATCGATGACACATTTATTAAGATACATCACTTCTGATCTGATCTTCCATCAATTTATCTCACTTTTACTACCTATAACTGCCATTTGAAAGAGACTATTTTTAAAGAGCGAGAGTTTCAAATTAATGTTGTCTAAAAATTCATCCAAATGCCCAGGGAAACCTAAAGCCTTTATTATACCTGTATAAAGCCTAACTATAACATAAGATTAACAAATAATTGCATGGCAGTATATTTGGTAAAATGACTGTACTTTTCTTCCCTAATGGAGGGTGAAGTGGCCAGCTAAAATGAGAACTAAGCAGCTAAAGGAAGAGCACTTTATTTAGGAATGTGAGGAAGTATAATATGCCACACATATCCTAAATTAAGTCTTGTGGCATAGCAGAGCTATGACTGCAAAGTCATCGTGTGTATAAGGGTGGGAGTCGGCAAATAACTGTGTTGGAAGCTCAAAGTTTCTCTTTAATCTTGTAATGTGTTCACTGGTATTTTATTTACAGAAGCAATTACTTCTGGCTATATATAGTTAGCTACTGTAATAGTTATTTCACAGAAATAGCAACCGAGTTTTATGTGTCAACATTCTCCATTCACTGGAATTTTTGGAACTTCTTGTCAGAGAATGAATGAACTGCAATGCTGCAGGATAACTGAGACAAATACAAGCAACCATTTTCTAGGCCTTCTAGTACTATTAAAGCTGAGGTTGCCATGTCACAGTTTCTTGAACCTAACAGCATTGGTTTGAATTTAGCAAAGCTGACACATTACATATGTTTGTTACTTCCAAAATGTTGGCCCCGTTACAGAATACTGTGCACACTTTGAACTGAGCAGATATTGAGACTGAGTCTGCAAGACTGATAGCAGTTGTTTAAAAGAATGGTCCCTAGGATTGCTAACAGAGCTGTTTTCCAAGTATTTTTAACAAAACTGCAGGCTGCTATGCAAGTGAAAATACTGACACAAACCAAATGCAAGCTCTAACTTCTCCTGGGGAAGGCAGAAGGGCTGGATCTAAAAACACATCTCTCCCTGCAGCTAGGAGCTGCATCTTTTTCTCATTTAGGATCAGACTAATCCATCTCCAGGTGCAGCTCTGCTGAAGACAGTGGAATTTCAGGCAGGTGATAAAGGCCTTAAGCGACTCTTATTTTCATCTTTACAGTTGCATGGATTTGACCACATACATAAAAGCCCTCTTATGGATTTTAAAGCATCAGCTTGCTTTCGAGGATGGGAAAAGAGGGGAAATGATGACTGAGAATGAAAGAAATTCTCCAAATGATAATATGACTACATTTTGACTACATATAAAGTTTCTTGATTCAAAATTATCCACAGATTGCTTGGTTAGAAATGTTTATGTATGCCTGTATAAACTGTTGTGCCAGTAACAGACCTGCAGTGAACAGGGCAAACATGAGACTGTTACTGTCTGTGCACTGACTGGAGCTGGTCAAAATTTTTCTGGCAGAAATTTCCCTGTAAAATCTGACATGCTCATCCATCTCCTTTATATGCAAATGCCTGGGCATATCATAGTCATTGTTTATCCTCACACATCGTTTTAGGAAGCGTTATTAGTAGCCCATTTTAACAACAAGGAACCGAGGCACAGAAAGAGTCACTTGTTGAAGGTCACGCAGGACATCTGTAGCAGAGGAGGAATTGAGTCTGAGATTCAGATTTATGTTCCCTAGAATGAAGCCCTTTTCATAGCTTGCTGAAAGCATATGATTAATTTGTAAGCACATGAGTTGCTATTTGTACAGATGGGAATAATGGACACATTTTGAGGCTCCTCCACTTGCCAACATCATCTCCTCTTTTCAAAAGTGATGGATTCAGTCCCTCTGTAACAAGACATGTGGCCTCGTGACTACTGATGGTCCTGACCTGGATGCTTCTGCAGAGTCAGCAGAGGAAACTGGAGACTCTGATTTGCCTTTGAGGTATCCTAGTCCCACACAGAGAAAACTGATAGGTATATGTATACACACACACACACACACACACGCATATATATATATATATGGGGTAAAATAAAGAGGATAAATCCTTTTATGTGGATAATAGTACTGGAATAATAGGGTTTGATAGTTCAGTGGTCTAACTTAGAATGAAGGATTTTACTTCTGATTCTACCAAATGTGGCTTTTTCCAGAAAACTCTTGCAGCCCAGAAGGAAGTTTACTATCATCCTGAGCATGCTTATTTACAGAAATCAGAACTGATCTCTACAAAAGTAGAATTCCCTCTGACAATCCCTAAACCACCTTTGCTTCTGATTCTGAAGAGATCTTCTTTTTGAAATAAATGCATGCAGTAACCCAGGAACAATAGCCTACACTTCAGTCCAAACATCCTTTGCGTCCCTTAGCTTCCTTCCAAGACTTACTTCTTTTTCCATTCTCTTAATGTATATAGACTGGACATATGAGCATGTAACAGAACTTCAGTAGTAATTCTACAAAAGAGTTACTGAATCAGTTGGTGTCAGTGATTGAAACACGGACTCTGCCGGGTGCATGCAAAGCCAAATTTTATTGTACAAGGCACATCTTTATATACTGTTGTAAACCAACGGTTCAGCAGCTACAAAACTTCAGTTTCTAGGGTTACATGTTTTACACCTCCAACGGCTACAGATCACAATCTCCTTGCCCAATCTCCCTGCTCTTTGGCTTTTGTCTCGCCTCTGCCAGAGACGGCCCGCCCATCTCTCCCAAGGCCCCACACCACCCAAAGCCATTCTCCGTGGCGACACTCTGAATACCCATAAGCTGGAAGAAGAACTACACTATCTTCCTTTCTAAAGCTGTATAGTTAACAGTTCATGTATGGAATACCAATGGATTTTGAAGGTGCTGGTACACTTCTCTCCGTTTGCAAAAGGTATGTAATTTGTCTGTGCCTTTTTCCTTCACAACAGGGGAACAACAAGGCTGTGAGGATAAACACCAGGGCTTTCTGGAGCAATTCAGAAACTCTTCAAATACACTCTGACAATATCATCCTGTAAATGCATAGGAACTCTGCATCATCCACACAAATCAGAGCTGCTGTAAACACACACGGAGCAATTGCACAGCAACGACCAGTAGATTCAGTAGGTTTGGGACTAAAACATTGATTGTAGGATCTTCTTCAAAGTAGAACTTAGGTTCTGAGCATAGAGGACCCTCATTTAGAGACGACACCATGATAAATACTGTAAAGACTGTGAGGCACTCGCAGTCTGCCATGGTGGAGGTCACATTTGTTTTCTAGAAAGGCAGGACATAGGCTTAAGGTAGGGTCTAACTATGTGACCAAAGCAATGAGCTTTCAGTAGTGGATGGAGAAAGTAACAGTAACATGGAGTTTCCATTTACAGGTGATCTCTACCACATAAAATAAAAAATATTGGTGCTTTGTCCGCCTGACAAGTAGAAAATATGAATACAGTGCAAACTATTTCCTGGCAGATCTGTGCTTCTGCTGACTGGCATTTCTATTAGTCCCAAATCAAATGGTGACTTAATACAGGTCACCCATATCACTGCTGGGCACACAAGTATTTAGGAGTCAGAGGCATGGATGAGGATGCCATCACACTGTATTCTTGTACAGAGGCCATGAGGTAGTTTCTTTCACAGAGATCTTTCAATATAAATACGTGATAGGAAGAAACCTAAGGAAAAAAAAAAACAATGGGTACTACAAAAGTGCTCTGAGAGTATATTGGCAAGATAGACAGTAGAGTCAACAGTGGCCATTTTCTTCCGGGCCTGGTAGAAAAAAGAAGCAAGGGGGTTTTTTGTTTGGTTGGTTGGTTGGGTTTTTTTGGCACATACTCTTAGATTCGTATTATTTGCAAAAAGTCTTTGCTAATTAATTGAGAAATTGCTGCTTTTTCTTCTGCAAGGCCATGCAGACAGGTGCAGACAGACACAAGCAAACTCTGCTCACACTCTGAGCTGCCCAGACTTTGCAAGCTTCTGTCTGGAAGATGTAGAGTCATGCTAATGTGGCACCATGCCCAAAATAACATACCCTGCCTCTCAGCAGTGCTCATTAGCTTAGGTTCATGTAGTTATCTTGCTTCTGGACTGGGGCCTTCCGGTGTCTGACAAGCTAAGTGCACTGGCAGAGTTCTCCTGCCTCTCTGGCCTCCTCCACGTACATATACCTTTATGTCATTACACATTGTCACTTTTTGTTGAGAAATGGACTGTTAAAAATCACTGACTCTCTTCTCCCAGTCGCACTCCTAAGGAGATTTTTGTCAGTCTGCCAAGATGATAAAAACACATGAGGATCTCATGGTTCAGCTCCCACCACCACCAAAGCAGCAGTAATGGCTGCAGAAGAAGCTAACTTACAAGCTGCCAAAGCACTGAGGTAAGAGACAGAAGTATGGATTACATTCTGTATGGAACCTGGGTACAGACCATATGACCCTCAGCACGTTACTGCAACATGGCCAAGAACCAGACTGCACCCTCATACCATAAGTAATCCAGCATCTGCCCCCAAAGGCAAATTTTTGGGAACCCTGTGTAGGACTGGATTTCCTCCAGTTCTCAAGGAGAAGAGAGTAAGACCTAGCAGATTGTCCCACTGGTTCATCTCCCTTCCTGACATTTCAAGCGGCATCAGTTTTCCAAACCCCAGAAAAAGAGAAAAAGATGCTGAGTTTCTTCCCAGTGACCACTGTTAGGATTCATAATCCATCACCCTCATTAAAATGACAAGTTTGACTGGTTTTGTATTGAACTGTGGCTACTGTGGAAAAGACGCAGGTGTCAATCCTCACTGGTAATATAGGATACGGGACAACTCAATTTAACTTTTACGTTTATCAGATGTAGAAAATTGCACTCAGTAATACAAGAATGATGCTGAGAATGCAACATGAAGGACTCAGTGGGGAAAGAGACAATCCAGGTTGCTCATCAGATTTTAATTCTGCCTCCTTGTGGTTATTTCACTATGCTGGTCTTACTGTTTTCCATGGGATGTCTCCATTAATCAGTAAATATTTGCACAAAGGGCAGCATAAAGATTACACAAGGAGCTCTAAGCATGTCTTTTTGCTTGGTTTTGCAGCCTAAATAATACTTTTTAAACACAGCTTTAAAAAAACATATCAGGCACATATATTTGCACAATAACATTTATACTAATACATATGGATGAGAGGCTTTACCATGGCTATACCTCGAGTGTCTTTTGCAAGCAAGTATGTGCTTATTTTGTGCAGCTTGCAGAGTGCTAGGAAGCTGAAGCAGCGTGAAGCTGCAGCTCTGTAAGCAGGGCCTGTCAGTTTTGAAGTTAAGTGCTACACAAGCTATCGCTGCACAGCTTTTGCCCAGCACAGAGCACACATCGATCTTTGTCTTGTAGAAGAACTCATACACAAACCTTTTGCTGAAGCTTCTTAAGCTGGGTTTGAGAAAACATTTTATTGAGGGCAATACCGGAATAGTCTGACACTTAAGTCCTTCTGAAACAAGAGGGGTAATCTGTGTTTAAACTTAGTCCTATGCTTTAATCTGCTTTTTCACTAGTTTGCTATCCTGGATAGAGATAAACATAAGCATGTGCTTTCCTGAGTGGAGCTCTGAAAACATTTACATGTAGCAGTTGAGACATTGATTTATTGGTGTCAAGTCTAGCCCTTATCAAAGAACAGTAGCACAAAGAACAAGCCTTACCTCTAGGAAATGAGAAGCTATTTTACTTTGCAACTATATTGCCTTGCATTAGAAAGTAAATCCTACACGTGAGAGAGGAGAAGCTGTTGTATGATTCAACTAATTTTACTGAAAATTATCCAGATTAGGGAGTTTCAAATTTTATACACTTGAATTTACTTCTGGTTGGTTCTTTTGTGCTGAACTCAGAAATAATTGGGTAAATGTCTTTTTAAAGGCTTAGAGAAATGTCAATCTTAATCTTTTGCAGCAGGGGTCACTATAAACAAATCTACAAAAACCTGCCAGCATAGAATACATATGCCAGAACAGACAGAAAAATTACTGATTATAGATAAGGAACAGTGTCACTGTAGGCGAGCATGAGAAAGGAACCCAAACATTTATATATAGGTAATTTCTTTTAAATCAGTTGTACAGGCTTAGCCTGTCCTTACAAGAACAGTGACCTAATTTCAAACTATTAATAGAAGAGAAGTAAAGTTGGCTGCATGATATGTACTTAGACATAGGAATTTTAATGCAGTGCATCAAAGGAGTCAGATGATACAGGCAGTATTTTTATATTCTGCACAAAGTTGCACTCTAAGTATTACAAAATTTAATCAGACCAAGTCTTTAAATATGACTTTTAAGGTATTTATAGTCACAATCTTTTGTCCTTAGTTATAAAGTGCACTGAGTTCCTAAACTTATTTAAAGGTTGTTTTGGCATTAGAGTAGAATCTGATCTGAAATATAAAGAATCAGAACCTTTTCTATTATAACTGACACTTTCACCTGAAAAACTGATGATCTAACATGATTTCATGCTTCCTAGTATTACACTAAACTACCCTTTGCTCAGCTCTTACTAGGACAAAACTCCAAGTGAATCAGCTCTGACCCTGCAAACACTTGCACACTCGACTACCTTTAAATATGTGAACAGTCCTATTGAGGGGTGTGAGTCGGATCCTCAACTTGTGTAAATCACAGGCCCTATTTAAATCAACAGAGCTGTGACAGTTTATATCAGCTGAAGATTTGGCACCAGAGGTACAACCCCATGCATAAAGACAAGTATGTGCATAAGTCTCTCTCCAGGCCTCTGAAAGCTAAAGGGGTCAGGTAAACTCCATGGAAAGAGAGAGACTGCATTGAACATTATTGTGTTTAAAACCGTTCCAGACTGTTAAACACACATTTATTATAAAGTCAAGATGAAAAATTATGAATTATGTAAGTTTATAGCACCTTAGTTACACTTAAGATGTTGCTGTTCCAAGGCTGGAGGACAGCTGGCTCATAGTTATGATCACAAGTTACAAATATTTATGATACAAAGCAGAAGACCTTTTAGGGTAATGGAAGCTCGAAAGGCAGCTTTAATGTAACAGCGGGCTTGCTCCATGCTTCTGGTGATGACTCCAGAAGCCAGCACCCATTAAACTTTTTGCACGAGATGTGGACTTCACAGGATCCTTGCTGAACGCTAAATTAGAAGATACGGATGAAAAAGGAATAGGTGTAGACACTTCAGGGAAACATAACTTTAGATAGAATTTTAAGGCAGGCACCTAACACTTGGATACTTTTTCCAGCACTAGAGTGCAAATGCTTATAAGGAAAAACGATGCAAATTGTAGTGTGCATGGGTAAAGGAGCACGAGCATCCTGTGTATGTTGGGATCTACGTGCTTCTATCTACTCTGGGGCCTGAAAGGGCATGTATTTACTTCTGCATCTTCTGCAGTGACCTCTGACGCAGTATCTCAGCTTCACACAACAACGACTTCTACTTCCCAAGCCCTCTGCGAATAAACCCTGCTTCTTGGCTAACACCTTTCCAACCCCCATCAACCCAGAACCGAACCGGGACACTTCTGCATCGCCGCCCTTTGTCCTTGGTTTAAGTTGAAAGGCGGCTGATGCTTTCGCCCTGGGGCAGCCAAGGGGTCGCTGGCCCGCAGCCCCACCCCCGACCCACCACAGCTTCAGCCTGTGCTCCCGGGGCGGCGGGGGCGGTGCGAGAGGCGGTGCGAGGGGCGGCAGGGGCGGTGCGAGGGGCGGTGCGAATGGTGGTGGCAGCGCCTCCCCGGCCCGACCGCGCTTCCTGCGGCGCAGCGCGGCCGCCGCTTCCTGCTCCTCCCCGCGGCGCGTCGGGCGGGGGACTCCGCCATGGCCGCGCTGGCGGCCCTTTCAAACGCGGCAGCCGGCGGCAGCAGGGGGTAACAACCGGGGCAGCCGCCGCCCCTCGCCGGGAGCGGGCCGGGGTGAAGCGGGGCGGGCAGCGGCGCCCTCCGTGCGCTCTGCGTGCCACGCCGCAGCGCCCGGCAAGCGACGGGTTCGCTGTTGTCTCGGTTGTTCAGGAGGAAACGAGCCTGTTCTTNGCACCCCCTCTGGCCGGGGAGAGAGGTGCCCGACCCCTGCGAGGGGTGAGCGGGAGCGCGGGTGCGGGCGGGCACCCCCGGCTAGGCTGGGGCGGGACGGCTGGAAGAGGTAGGAAGGCGATTGAGAGTGGCTCATTCCCGTGGAGCTGATGTGCTTCGCAGGCGGGGAGGGTGACGTTTAGCTCGGTTAGCCCTTCCTCTTGAACGCTGTCAGCAGACCTGAAGAAAGCAGGGTGTCGCCAGGGAGAGAATAGGGGTTTGAAGTGTATAAAGTGTATTTTCATCTCGGTCGCGTTTCTGGGCCGAAAAGCAGTGATTTGGGGTGGTAGTGAGTCACTAAGCACAAACAGTGCTTTTCTTTCAACTCCCCTTGTGCCTCCAAGCCTCCAAAATGAGTGTTTTGGTGTGATAAACTCTGCTGTGGCTGTAGCCATGCAGAAGAAATATGTGTCTTCCATATCCGTTTGGGAGTGAAGACATCTCGTTTAATGAACCAGGATGGAAGTGTTACTGTGGGGCTGGTTTGGTGGACTGGAGAAAAGGAATAACTACATGATGTAGCTGTCTATTGCATCAGAAGCAGTATCCCCTGATTTTGGATAATGTCTATCTTCATAGGTGGTTTGAGATAAGTGGATTAAAGAAAATGTGTGAAAAGCATTTGTATCCTCCCTTTCTTGGGCAGACCTCTTCTGATTAATTTACAGGGTACTGCATAACACAGGTTCCTTTTCCTCAGAGGGACCACTAGTTATAGGAACAGGCATGGGATAGAATGTGCTTTCTAGGGGCAAAAATGCTTTGCCTTTTTAATGGTACTTCTGTAAGTAAAAGCAGTAGGTGGTGTTCCTACTGCTTACACCTTTTCCTCTCTGACTAGCTTTGAGGGCTGTTTTGGTGTGTGTATGTACCCTGTATATCTCTGTTTCTTTGTGATTGTAATTTTCCAGTTAATGCTGAAGTCTCCTAAATTATGTCTGCAACTTCTCCCTCAGGCAGGCCTGACTGGCTTTGTGCAGGAAAAATCCTTGGAACTCTGCACTAGCTTCTCTGAGCAGAAGTGTCTGGGAGTTCTCCAAGGTTTTAACCTCAAGAGGATTACAGTAAGTTGGATTTGTATTTTGAAGTACAACTCAGCTGACCTATCTCTCCAGGATAAAAGCCTGGAGAGATAGAAAGATTTCCCTACAAGTCCCTACCATTGGCCTGCATAGCATCTTTCCCCCTTGTTGCTGACTGTATGCTCACATTTTGATTTTTTTTTTTCCTTAGAATGTTATTATAACATGCAGTGGAAGTATCTTAAAATAAGCAAAATCAGCAAAAAACCAAGCAAAATCAGCCTGTTGAGAGCCTCCATATGATTATTGAAGTGGGCCATTCTGCTGCTACTAACAGTGGTCCGAAATTCACTTGTCATGTGGGAGTCATATAGTGCTCTTTTTTTCCTGCCCCAGGTGCTTCACGTTATAAATGTTAGTTTGGCTGGTATTGTTAGACTTAAGAAGAAGCTGAAATGCAAAATTCTGTTATTCTTGCTGGTTTATTTCTGATAGAAAACCAGAGGCTGTAGAGCAAAGTTTGAGGAGCTTCCTTCATAGAGGGATCCCTGTTTTGTAAGGGATGTGTTGCTTTGGATTAACTGGAAAAGAGATTCAGAAGTTTCTGCATGCTTTTCAGCTGGACAGGGCTTTTTGCAGTTACTGAAATGAAATTAATTTGCAAGTGTATTTGTGATGGTGGTGTGTTTTGGGTTGTTTGCTTGTTGGTTGTTTTTTTGTTGTTTTTTTTTTTTTTTTTTGATCCTGTGCCTTCAGGTAGAAAAATCTATTAGAGTTATTTCTGAATCTGAAAATGGTTGCTCTACTGATGGAGTTTGAAAAGAGGTGTGTGCTAGTGCAGGGTTTTTTTTGGGGTGTGGGGAGAATGGTGGTGGGGAGTGAGAATTTTTTAATCTAATTACTTTTAAACCGTTATTAAACTTCTGTTTCTGCAAGCAGTTGCTTATGCCAATGGGATTCACATAAGAAGAAATTTGTTTTTAATGGGTTGTGCCTTTGCATGAATAGGGAGATTGAAGAGAACAACAATCTCTAAATGAGATTTGGATTGCTCCTTAACGTAATAAGGTCTTTAAAACCTCAATCTGCTTATATTCTGTGTGCAGCCTAGACCTGTTTGGGGAGAGAGACCAGAGAAATGATTTCTTCCTCTCTGTATGTTTTGTGCATACCTATTAAGATTCTGTACAGTAAAGGGTGAAAGCTACTCAGTCTTTATTTCTGGCATGGCCTGACCCCAATCTACAGCAGCCTTACTCTAATGAGTAGCTGACAGGTAGGGAGAAGTGTACTATTTGCAGCCATCCAAATTGTGATGTGGAGCTCTGCATGGGATGCAGAGATAGAAGTGGTGGTGGTGGGAACAAAATAACTGGCAACAAAATTGATGCCAAACTATTTGGAGAGTGGACCTAGCAGGTATATTTATCTACAAGAGCAATGACTTAAATAGTTTCAGCTCTTCTTCACTGGACAGCATAATAATAGCTCTTTGAATTTCTTTAGTTTTTACCTGGGAAGTACTTTTGAAGAACCTGCTGTAACTGCTGAGTTTTGTGGAGAAGCCAGGCTTTAATGGTGGTTGAGAGCATTTCAAGCAATGTTGCTTCACGCTGTCATTTGGGACATGGACAAGCAGGCAAGTTTTGATGGCCTTGAACAGAGGATCAAGGGTCTAGTGTGAAGAAGGTTCAGCATTAAGGTTTCAGCCCATCTCACAGAAGCAAAAGATCATACATAGACAGATTTGAAATGAAAGAGCAGTTGGGAGCTTCAGTATGTGGGCAAGGCCAAAGTTTCCAGAGCCTAGCTCATGTTGTCACCATGGAAGTAAAATACTGTTGGTAAGATGAGTAAAAACTGTTTTCCTTAAAGAACAGCATTGTTGTAAATTAAAAGGTTGCTGTCAGTGTATGTAAAATAAGAAAAAGTGTTAGCTGGTGTTTACTGGCCAGAAGTTTACTGGCCTCAGATGTGAGAAGAGCTGCTAGAACAGAGCTTGTTGAAGTTCAATATGACAATTAGCAATCTGGTGAAATCCTGAACAGAGGGGCTGGATAACTTGTGCACAACTCTGCATACTGCATGGTTACTTCCTTCAGCTGATAAGGAAACACCAAGCACTGTAAACATCTGTGATAACGTACAGCAAAACTGAACCTAGACATGGGAAGGGAAAATGACCTGACTGGTATAAATAGGTTACTCTTAATTTTTCAGCTTTGTAATTGGCTCTTTTGCAGCTATGGAATTGTTCTGGATTTGGAAGGGACTATAATTTCTTTCCTCAGGGCAGAAACCAACTGTCTTGGAGTACGGTTAACTGGAGCTGACAGAGAAGGATGAGTTAAAGGCAGTTTACCACTGAGGCCAGTCTATCTGGAAAATAAAGTAGGAGATAAGTGGCCAACTTCACACTGGCTTGATCCCAGCATGATGTGGGAGGGTCAATAAAGCTGTTAGCAGTTCCTTGAGCACCTGAGGCAGGAGATATTGGGGGACTGTATCCCCACAAAAGCAGACCGTGAAGCTGGCAGTTGCTTGTTGAGTGCCTTGTCATGCAGTCAGTGCAGTCAGTGTTGTAGATGCCCCATGCGGAGTTTAACAGTGTTTGCCTGTTTCTTGAGTCTTCCTGCCTCACTTCAGGGACTGTCTCCAAGCTTTTTTTCTGTATTAGTTATCTGTCATCATCAGTGGCATTTAGACTTGTTTCTTTTTCATCCTCTTCCCTGCCTCCCCCTCTGCAGTGAATCACAGAAGGGCTGTTTTTCTTAGTCATTAAATGTAGGTGTTTGCACACCCCAGCACAGGCAGATCGGGAGGAAAATTTAGCAGACAGCTGTCTGGCAATTTGAAATTAAACAAGAGGTACTTTGGTGGGTTCTAATTAAAAAATTATTTTTGTAAACAAAAAGTATATATGTAGTAGCTGTAAGATTCTTTTGTACAAATATGAAGTACAGTTAGTTTGTTGTATTCATTATGAGAAGAGGAGGTGGATATAATTTGGCCCTACCTCGCAGAGAAAATATGATTTTTTTGGGTTTTTCTCCTTTGTGATACCCCATGTTTGATATTTATCTCACATAGGCTTTTTTTGTATTGGCTTTTATTTTCAGCTGAATGACTCCCTTTTGGTTTCTGACCACAGCTTAGCTGTTCATGGAGAATTACTAAGGAGCTCATCTCCTACTCTTATGCAGATATGGGGAGTTAGATGGGTCACCAGTGTTGGATGTCAGGAAGTACAATTAACTTTTTAAAGTGAGCATTGCTCTTGCCATAATTTTACTTAATGTAGCAACACAAGTGTTGAGATATTTTGAGACCCTGCCCTTGGCCACTTGAGGTGATAGGGGACATACTGGCAGAAAGGACTTTCCAGATGAGGTTTTCCTTTAACCTGGGCTTCTGGGTTGGATCCAGAACTTTCATGGTATGTGCTGAGTGTTCCAAACTGACAGGGATGTTTAGAGTGGTGTTACTCTGTAGGGGCAATGCTGACCTCAGGTGACAGACCGTGTGTATTGGTCTTTTCCTTCTTACTTGAAGTGATTCAGTGGATATGAAGCTGGTTAGAGTGTTTAGAAACTGATCACTTGCCTGGAATACCCACCTAGTTGGATTAGCTTAAAAGAAGCATGAAGTGTCTCAGTGCCTGCAAAAGAGTGGATCAGGGATCCATCTGGCTTAGATGTTACCTGACTTTGGAAACCTTGGTGTTTAATATTTTTTGTATCTCCCATTCACACATTAAAGTATGATATAAAAATGGAAACATAATTTTCATGCTTCTGAAGTAATAGGAATAAATGAGTAATTAATTCAGAACTGTGTTAATGACTGTTCAGGTATAAAGAGCAAAGGAACACGGAGAAGCAGAGTGGCTGGATGAGTTTGGGAGTGTCTCAGAACTGACAGTGAAAAGGCATCTGGGAAGCTGATAAGGTGAGTAATATTTGTTGTTGTGTTCTTTGGAGATTTGTGTTTTTCTGTGGTAGATGTGTGTTCCAGCCAGTCAAATGATGGAATTTCGGTGAGTGTATCAGCGTGGAGATGCTGACCTGTTACTGAGCAAGATGGTTGCTCCAAGAAGGCGCTTTGCAAGTGAGCCAATGGTGCTTCTTGATGTGGGCCTCAATAGTGCTCCTTCCATTGCAGTGCTGAAAATTGTCCTCTAATTTTTGTGTTGCTTTACGAGGAAGACTTGCTGAAAGCCATTAACAACAGTTGTGTTCTAGTGCTTGAACAGAGGCCAGAATGAAGTTGGATGAAAGGGCATTTTGCCCTTGAGTTAAATGGCACTTTGGAAAATGCTTATCTGGTTTGTATTGTGCAAACATGGGACTTTAAGGTTCCTGTTGCAGTGGTAAGGCTGGATCAAAGGTCAAGGTATAAAAATGTGAAGAATGATGATATTGTACCAGATGTAGGTAAAATATGCTTCTGAATTTTGTGCTAATTGAAGTCAATTACAGGACTTTTTTTTGCTTTTTAAGATTTTTAAATTTTGTTTGTCTGGCAGGTAAAATTTTGAGGGTATCTGAAGTTTTTTAACTAAAACTGCTAAATATGGTTATTGAAATTCGTGGGCCTGACCACTGCCAAAAAATCTGTAACTGTTTAACTGAAATGTAGCTATTGTAAGTATGAACGTTGTATCAGGGGAAAGAGTGTACCTTCCCTTAATTGTTTTATGTACTTTCTATATGCTAATGAGCAGCTCATTCAAAATAATGGTTTTTATTGTGCATACAAGCAACAGATAATCTGTAAATGAAAATTCTAGCTGAAAATGGACAATTGTCTTATCCTGACCACATGTGATCTCACTTTACTAGATTTTAATTTGATTTGCTATGCTTTTTAAATGGATGGAGGAAAGACTGGCATGCTATGTGTGACACCCAATAAAACATTTGAGAATCAGGACCCTTTTTGCTAGAACAGCTTTACATGCAAGCCAAATAATTACCTTCATGTGAAAAGAAAAGTAGTTTGAGAGGTTATATTGCTGGTTTGTTTGCTCAGTTGAAAGGATTGTTGAATGTGTGCTACTGTGGCCTAAATTCTTGGATACTGAGAAAACCAAACTTGCTCTAGAGGAAACTTTAGTGATTGCTGAAGACATTATGAGGGCACATTTGACAGTGAGCTAAAGAGAATACAGCTTCAACCAAATGTTATGTTTCTCTCTTCTTGCCTCTGTTTCAGATGTCATCTCTACCAAGGAGAGTGAAATCTGTAGCCAAAGCCCCTACATCAGAAGAACTACCTTCATTTCTTAATTCGTAAGATCATTTCTTTCCTTAGGATTTTTTTAAAGGTTTATGCTAAGCGTGAGCGATTGCATAAGAACAACATTCCGTTTCTGAGAAGTTGATTAAAAAGTTTTCTTGCACAAACCTTCAATTATAAAACACAAATTACTTATGCTTCTACCTGCTCCCAGCGAAGATGGGGTGAAAGTGAATTGCCAGTTGTCCAAACAGTATCAGATGTGTACACATCCCAGGAACTAGCTTCATAAAAGTTGGGAAATTGTTTAAGCCATTAGTCCTGCAACAGTGTGACAGACCTATATTTGTTGAGTCTCCCCACCTTTCTGTTAATTTTTCCTGTTCACTTTCTTTCATGCCAAAAAACACTCAGACTAGCTTGCTTATGTATTTTTTTTGTTCTTCTCATAAGCAATATTGTTGATTCATTTGTTTTTCAGGACCTCTGAATCAGAGGAGGAAGAGGAGGAATGGGAGCCAAAAAGCAAAATTGCCAGGAGACCTCGTTTGCCAAAGAAAACTGAGGCAAAAACTAAAAAAGCTGCTGCTCCACGGTCAACTGTGGCCAGGAAAACGGTCAAGAAGGTAGCAATAAAAGAGGAAATGGTGAGTATCTATAAGCAAGAGACATTTAATTACTGCGCTTGGGAAGTAACATAAACAGCTTTTCCAACTCTGGTTTAATTGGTTGCCTGAGTCTGATCAGCTCATACAATTCCACTGTTCCTGTGGATGTTCAGTATGTTGGATAAACGGGACTTTGTTATGCATTAAAGTGTCCATGATCTACGGATCCTCCTTGAAAATTTTGGCCAATGATAATGGGATGCTGTTTTCCCTGGAGATCTCTTTCAACCATGTAAATAAATAAATGCCTCTGTTCTTTCTGTAATATCTCTGGTTTTGGTATTGCACCTTTGATGTCTTCTACCTTTTCACTGTCTGGGTACCACAAAAAAAAGGCAGCCTGTGCTTACATTTCCTTGCATGGCTATTCAACCCAGTGAGGATTGCAGTTTTATTATTATGAATATAAAACACAGTTCTATTAAAAATTAGATACTTCTGTCAACTATTAACATCTGAGATCACATCATGACAGAAGCAAGTCCTTCTGACTTCTGAAGATGATCTCTAGGGAAAGTCAGGAAAGAAGGTGTGGCTTGTCCAAGGCTAAACTGTATCTTGGCAGAACAAATCTCAGTTCCAGTTCCCATGCTGGGAACCTAACATCTCAGAATGAGTGCTCTCCTGCCCTGCTGTTTCCTGTTTTGTTGACATGAATGGAGGCAAAGATTGTAGGTCGGTGTCTTCTGAAGGAAAGTCCTATTAAATTCTTTGCAGGATAGTTTTATGTGGTCTCCTAAATAAGAGGTCTGCTGTGTGTGTTTGTATTGTTTCTTCCATGCAAGATACATTTCAGGTTACTTGATTTCTGGCTTGGCATTTTGCTGCCAGAGACTTTTACTTGGGAAAATGATGTGGGGTAGCAAGTCTTTTCAGAGTTTAAAAGAAATTTTGAACCACTTTGTAATAGTCAGTGCTTAATATGGTTTCGATGTCTTTTTGGCAGGATGTATCCTTTCCTATTGCACCTGTAGAAGATAATAAAATTCAACTTCTAAAACCTAAGGAAGAAGATGCAGGCACTAAACCAAAAAGTTTAAATAAAAAACCAGAAGTGCCTCAGAAAATGGAAATAAATTCATTCCAAGGGAAAACCCAAAACAGTTTAGTGAGTGATGAAAAACCTTCAACAAGTGTTCCTGTAGTGAAACAAGAGAAATGTGAGGAGGAGTTTGCATTTGATGAACCACCCTCTAAAAAGATTAAGTTGAATGCATGTCCTGAAGGAAAGCCAGTTAAAAATCTGGGAGGCAACAAAATAAAAGAAGAATTTGAAATGAACTGGGATATTGTACAGGTATGAGATCTTTTCCTTTTCTGAGGTACCAATGAAACTATTTCGTACATAATTAGCACTTAGAATCTTAACATACAATTTCAGTCCTTTAAAGTTAAGTAGTCATTTAACCTCTGCTTAGGTTGTCATAAAATGTGTATAAATATAGATGTTTGTTGGTTACTGTTAAAGCTTCAAACTTGTACGTCATTCTAATATCTGTGACTTTGGGTGTCCTTAGTACAAGGCTTGCCTGTAATAGTCTGCATGTTTCTCCTGTATCAGCACATGGGGATTTTTTGTGGATGTACACAAATGAAACTCCTACAGAAAGGGATGCTGACAGATTTGGGATGTCTGTGACCAGTTTTACAATTTAATATTTAGTCAGTGTTCATCATTTAGTTGTAGAGACTCATTTGAGAGTGTTCATCAATTTATGGTTCCATCAGGAAGGAGATTTGCATTCCTTACGCAACAGTGACAACAAAGGAGATACCATCTTTATTTTTGTAGGAGTTTAACTTTGAAGCCATTCAGGTGCAGGCAGTTTTAGTATAGCTCTTGTGCTGGAAGCCTGGGTGTGATCATGGAAGATTTTAATATGAATAGAATGCGAATAGATAGCACATACTGTATTCGTCATCCTTAGTACTGTCTGCTTAAGAAAGCTGTAACATTTTGTGAGTTTTCTCACATATTCCTGGAAATACATATGGAGAGTTTGATCCTTGTGTGTGCTCTAAAAGGAGTGAATATGACTGTGCAGGTGTTGTTGTATTCTTAGGCTTCACAATGAAACTTTTGAAAGGCTTTTAGATCAGCTGTTCATGGTAACTACTATAGTGAAGTGCAAACAAATAGTGATGGTTAAAATGTTACTTAGATAAGCTGCTTGTATAGTGTGTCACTGATTCCATATTGATTCACTATAACTTTAGAAAGCTCAATTTGTACAAAATCATGTTTAACTTCGCAAGGCTTGGTTTGTTTTGAAACTGTCAGGAGTATCAGTGGTTTCCTGTTATTGGTTGAGTGGGATTTGGATCAGCTCTGGCTTTGTGGGTTTTGTTTGTTTAGCTTAACCATGAGGTATGTCAGTGTTGGCTTAAAAAAAAAACCAACTTCCGAGTTTTCTGCATTGATGTGTACAGTTTATGGTCTTTCTGGTTTTTTTTTTATAAGTTTGGTTTGAATTTTTTCTTCCCTGTCTTTTTTTTTTTTCCCCCAAGAGATACCCCTTCCTGCATTTTTTACTGTGATTACAAGTTTCTGGAAACATTGGTTGCTGCATATCTTGCTGAAGTACTGGGTGTGGTGGCTGGATACAGGAGAAGCCTGGCATCCTGTCTTGGGGAGGACAGTAGTCTCTGCTGGCGAGTGTAATGTTCTGGGGGTGGTTTTGAATGTTGGATGAGAGGCTGTTTAAAGCAACCTACCATCTCTCTTAAATGTGTTTGGGTTTTTTCTCTCCTTTGACAGGCCTTGTCAGAAATAACAAATGTTGAACCATGGGTATGTGCAAACTTAATCCGACTCTTTCAAGAAGAAAACACGATTCCTTTTATCGCTCGGTACCGAAAGGAGCTCATCAATAACCTGGAGGCCGACGCCTTGCGGGAAGTGCAGCAAAACTTGGAAGAGCTACGGTAAGTGAGTCAGCAGCACAACGAGGGTCTGGGTGGGAGGTGAGGAACAACAGGCTGCTGCTTCTCTGTCCCTTGTTTTACCTCCTTGTACACACTACAACTGTAAAGGAACTAATAAAGAAAAAAGTTTAAAACGGAGGTAATTATGCTTGATACCTCCCTGGGGTTTTGTTGGGTTTTTTGGTAGGTTGGGTTTTTGTTGGTGGTTTTCTTTTTCTCTAAGAAACAAGAAATCTAGAATTATTAATTGCCAAAGAAAAACGAACATCTTAATTTCTTTGCAGTTTATTAAAACTTCACAGAAAAATCTTGTACTGAAAGAGTAGTTTATAGTTGCTGGAAATACGTAGCATGATGAGATGGAAGCTCCACTTCCATCAAAAGAATGAAAAATATCACTTAGGATCTCTTGGCTCCCTGCTTGGATCAGGGAAGCTTCTAGTGAAGAGCCCTTCTTGAGGCTGGAGTGTACCAGGACATGAGGCTAAACTATCCCAGATCACTGCAGGAAAGAAATGATCAGCAAAGCTTGTTTTGGCAATGGATGAGACTGCTTTCATTCCATCTCACTTTTCAGTGGCCCTGTGTTCTTGAGATGGCAAGGGAACAGACTTGTCAGCTGTTCTGTCAGCTTGGTATCATCCTCCTTGTACTCCCTGCTAACCCCTACCCAGAGATTCTTTTCCAGTAGGGAAGGTGGCCTGAGAGAGTTCCTGTCTGAACAAGTAATTAAATAATAACAAAATACCTCTGCTGCTTGCCATTGCTCCTGTGTATCTTATTGAAGACTTGGGAGTTTAAATCTGGTAGCCTGTATTTGATGCTGCAGAACTATCTTGATATGAATTGCAGCTGTAAGAGCTCATCAGGGTAGATTTATTCTAGGGCCTTTTTATTTGACTTCCAGGCCAGTAATCTTATGGAAGTGTATGGAGCAGTAATGACTATCAGTCTTAGTTGATGATTTTTCTTAAAGCTACCACAAGATATTTTGATGCAGTTTTGAACTAATTGGCGCGAGAGAAAAATGGTTACAAATTTTTGGATTATCAACTTGTTTTGTTGAAGGTTAACATGAGATATAGTCTTCAGGGGTTTCAGAGTTTCAGCGGTGTAATAGACAAGGTCACAATCAATAGACTTTTTGATTCACTGTGGAATATGACTGTTAACATTGATCTCTTGCATTTTAGTACTGTTGCAAAGAAGACACATACGATGATACAGAAGTTGAAGAAAGAAGGGCAGTTATCCAGCTGCCTTTTAAAAGGATTGCTAAACTGCAGAACTTTGGAAGAACTAGACCATGTGGTCAGTACTCCAGTCTTTTTCAAATCAACCTTAGTTTAAATGTCATCTTGCATAACTAAATAGTTCATAATGTCAAGTGCATAGCATGATTGAAATACTTCCCTGCTTTTTAATAACTGGTCTTGTTTCGTTTGGTTTTTTGTTGTAAGTCTGCACCTTATAAATCTGGGAGTAAAGGCACCAAAGCCCAGAGGGCCAAACAGTTGGGATTAGAACCTGCTGCTCTCTCCCTTCTGCAGAATCCTGGGGAACTCAATCTCTTTTCTTACATTAGACCCAGTACCAAAGGTAAGTGCCCTGCTTCTATGAGCTGTAATGTTCTAAATCTGAAAATATTTTAAAAGGGGAATTACTTTAATTGTTCTGATGTTGCTGGAAGTTAGGCAACTACTTTATATTCAACAGTGCTTTTAGCACCATGTGCTAAGAGTTTACATTTTACACATTTAATGACTCTCCAACCTTTCCTGTCTCTTTGCGTTGTAAATAGTAATAAATAAGGTATAGAAAAGACATAAGTCTGGAGATCTTATAGTTGACATCTGTATTTACTGGTAAGAGAGAGGGAACCACACCACACACCTGACTGAGACCTCGCCATGGTTCTACTTGAATTGTTTCTTGAAGATTCAATGCTGATTGTACAAGAGGCTTATGCTCATACTCTGTACTGAAGGAAATGTCACCCAGCAAAGCATATCTTAATAAAGACTGGCCTAGGGGATTGGGAGTGAGCAGGAGAGTTTTTGTGTCTGAATGACAGTAGGGATTGGAGATGATGTAATCTCTGAAATTTGAGCAGAAACTTTTAACAACATGATTGTCTCATATAGACTGCAGAATTGCCTGTCTTTGTGAATGCAGTTATGGCTGGATCTGTAGGGGGCAATCTCTGACAATAAAATGTGAAGATTGCTGCAGCCTTCTGTATGATGTTACAATAGAGATGTACTTCTATTCTTCCTTGCCCCAACACATACTTTTTGAATTTCAACATAAAGGTACTGAACCTCCTGAGTAAGGCTGACTCTTACTTTTCCCACTTCAGTTTATTTTATTTAAATATTGCTCATAAAATTCTGCTAATTTTACAATTAAAATCAGTTATCAAATGTTCTGGTTATTAAATTACTGCATTTCAGCTTATGTCATTACTTCATACAGCAGTGTATTGCAGCCATATACCTGACTATTCTGGTGCAGTCTAAAGAGCCAAAAGAAAATCTTCACTGTGAAAGTTCGGATAAATTATTTAGAGTAAATTCAGAAGGAAGTGCTATTTGTTGCAGCATAAACATTAGTTTTTGAAAATCAGTACACCTATTTTCAATCCTGTGCTAAAAATAATGCTGCTTAGGTTTATGTAATGGTCTGCCTTTGAAAGACATCAGAACTTATGTACATCTATGAACTGGGTCACTTTTATCACCTTGGGAGCCAGTTTGACAGCTTATATACAACTTGAGATCAGAGTGATTTTTTTTTTTTTTAAAGGAATTAGCCGTTTTCATCAAATCTTAATACTTGGTTCTTTTAAATTCTCAATGTTTTTCAACTCATCCTAAAAATAAACTGAAATAACAACTGCAGTTCGTGTTTCAAGTGCAGACTTTTGAAAGTTAAAGAAGCAGGCTAACCGGAAAACTTTGTTCTTCCTTTCAGTTGTATGCATGGTCAAAAATTTCTTTAATTACACATGCATGTGCTGGTGGACACAGTGAAGTTCCTGTGTGAGTGGTGCTTGTTGAATGGAAACATTCTGATTATTTCTCTAATTCTGAGAATAGGTTTGAGCCTATTCTATCTCATTCAAATTGTCTATTTGAGTGTCTCAGTTTGTGTTCAATATGATGCATGTCTTCAAATTCTTAGCTTTGTGTTCTGACATTACTTTTACCATAAGAAACATTAACTTGTAGATGTAAGGAGCCAAATTCTACAACTTCTGAAAGTTTAAGCATTTACTAATGTATTCTTAGTCTCACATTTTTTTTCTTTCTGGTAGGTAAGTTTAGCTTCCTTGTCTTAAAAACAGACAAGATAAATTTTTTTATAGTGTGTAACTTCATAGCCTAATCAGAAGCATGGTTCTGGGTTCAGTATAATGAATAGCTAGGCAAGTGCAGCCTGTTGAAATGATGTAAATAAAGCTGTCCACGAGGCAGCAGAGTGAACAGTAATGTGTTGCAAGAGAGTTAATGCTGCATCTGCCAACTCTAGGATTCTTGGTGTTTGCTCTGAAGCATTCATTACTGACTCTTGCTAGAAGCAGGGTTAGATATATTGAATTAAAATACAGGATGTCTGTTCTATTTCATTATCTCTGCTTCTGGTCTAATTCAATCCCTGTGCTAAGGAGAGTTATGGGCTTCCTCTTCTGGCCATTTGAAGTAAAGAATGGAAATGCGTGTTGGAAATTAACTGAATGATTCTGTTATCTCTCTAGAGATATGAAGACATTTATAACTTCATGTCTTTGAAGACATTTTATAACTTCAGTGTTTCATAGGAGAGGTTGATGGTACCCTGACCTCAAAAATGGTGTGCAAATTCCTGCTATAATACAGTGGAAATATAGAACTATTACACAGAGAAAAGACAGGATTACCTGCAAAGAATTTTAGGCAGTTTCCGTATCAGTAGCAAAATATGTGGACTTCTGTTGCAGTTACTCATTTCATTAAAACCTCACAAATTATGTTTAAATATCCAGTTTTACTATTGCACTATTGACATCACAAATGTCATGATCTGTTAGTGTGAAAGTCAAAAAAATTACTTTTCCCTAATTTTAATATAATTTTGACTTATGATACTGCCTTGGTCATTTTAGGCTCATTAAAAATATAATAGTTTCAGATGTCTTGGAAAGGAAGCTTTAATTGATAAAAAATTTTTAATGAATTAGGATTCTTTGAAACCTTTGCAAGTCAGTCAGATATCTTTAATCAGTTTCAGCTTGCATATATTTTCTTAGTGCTTGTGCAGTTGTGTAAAGTAACGTTTTAATTAGTTTTTTCTGTAATTATTAACTGTATATTGTAGTGACTGCATATTCTATAATTATTTTTCTTCTAAGGGCTTGCAAATATCCAGGAAGTGGAGACTGGAGTGCAGCATATTTTAGCAGACATCTTCGCTAAAGATAAAGATACACTGGATTTTATCAGGAAATTGTAAGTTGCATTCTTACTTTCTAAACTTTCTTGCTTACATGGTAAAATGCAGTCTCCTAGTGGCACATACAGGACTTTTTCTTAATGATGTGAAAATGGTGTTCCTGTGAGATGGATTTAGGTCCATTCCTATGTGTGTTCATTGGCCCTCCTGCCTGTCTGGCTGTCAGTGCAGGAGACATCTGTTGTGAGCATGGCATGATGCTGTAACTCCCAAAGAATGAAAAGCTCTCCATGCTCTGCCCTATATATAGCTGATCTCCCTTGCAGTTAGTGACCCATAAGGGAGTTTTCCCTCTGTGCACTTTCTTCAAGCTACAACTTTTCAGAAGTGAATCTGCTTAAGCTCTTGCTCCAATAGCTGACTTGACACCAGTCAGTGTAACTAGTGTGCTGTGATGGTTGGTTTTGGCATTGGTAGCCAATTAAGGCAAACAAATATGACTGTTTTTAAAGCAGGACTTACTGATCCTTTGATTGTGTTAGCTGAATTTAAGTTTTCTTACACCACCTGACTTCGGTGTTGTCAAGACTGGGGAGTTGGTGTGACATGGTAATAGTCACTTGTTATTTTATTTTGTCTGCTGTGTGCCATCTGGGACAGAGAAGAGAGTTATCAAAGAGCAGGCACCACCTTAGGAGCACGCAGTGTTGCTTTGAATCAGCAATGTGATAATTTCAATGAAGGGGATTGTTTTGTAAGGGATGTGCTGTCACTACCTGACTATAATGTTCATTATTTTGACCACTGGAAGTTTCTTAGTTGAATACTCAGTGCTTTACAGATGAATCCTGTTGATCTGAAGTGTGTTGTATGTACGATAATCATGAGGAGCATTCAGGAAGCTATCTGTTTGGGATCCCTAATACGCCTAAAAATTATGAAAACTTTTATGGGTGTTAAATGCAAAAAGCGAGAAATCAATTTTGAGACTGGGTGGATTCAAGAGGATGTAGCATTTATATGAAATAGATAACTACTGTTGTTTTTTTGCAACTTCCCAAAATTTGTGTGAAGTTGAACCCATAACTGAACAAACTGAAGTGCAGGTGGTGGCATTTGAGTTTACCATTCCCTTGAGGAGGAGGGCTGCAATCAGCTTTTTCTGCTTGAATGTCTTCTCTTGGTATATTACAGTCAGTACACATTATGTCACCTCATCATTAAGTTATATCATCCAGTTCTGCAGGTGATTAGCGTTAACATCACTTGTAATTAAGCAGACCCCAAACTTCATTTTTATTTGATTTGTACAGTAATAATGACTTGTTACAAGTTTCATGCTAAAATACCTTATAAATATCTGATTTTCTTCTTATCAGATGTCAGCAAAGGTACGTTTCCATCCAGTCAACACTGGCAAAAGTGTCGCCCAAAAATGGAAATGAAAAAGATATTGATAAATTCCAACTGTACCATGAGTTTTCTTGTAATATAAAGAATATTCAGCATCATCAGGTACAACTTCAAATTTTAGTATTTTTGCTTAGAATTTTAACTGTCGTAAATGTTGCTTTGTTTTTGAATTTTGATGCTTAAAACTGATTCTAAAGATACTTTCTTTTTCTTTACGGTTATCAGAGGTAGTAGAGGCTTTCAAATTCTTGAAATGCAGGAATAAGCTCTTGATCTCTGTTTTAAGAAATAGAGCAAAGGACTGCTATTCAGTACCTCAAAAATGGGTTTGTTTGGCAAGTCATCATGATTCCTTTCTGTGAAGCATCTTTGGTTATCCGAAGCCCCAAGCTTAGACTTGCATAAGTAGATAAAGAAAGGAGGGCTGAAGCTCACTTACTAGCTGATGAGAGGCTGATGACTTGACAGCTAGGCTACCCCTATTACTGAACTTCAAAGGCTGAAGTGTGATGCATTTAATGCAACTGTCAAGACCTCTGCATTAATTCATAACTAATCATGAAGTGTATTGTCTCCTGATTTGGTCACAATCACCTAGCTGAAAAAACCCCAAACAAACCAAAAGAACCTAATAAAAAAACCAAAAATCCCAACCCCAAAACAAATCATAATATCACAGAAAACAGACCCACTTAGATGCTTCTAACTAGAAATGTCGTTTTCCTTTAGAAGGCTCTGATATGCTCTCATTTTTTCTGTGCTTTCTGTTTTAAACTGCTCTGTTTTGAATTAATAAAGGATTAATTTATTACAAAAAAATTTCACAACACGGATGGGCTAATTTTTAAGCTGTTTTTCCCCTTCCAATATGAAAGGTGAAAGACTAAATAGCTACTGGTGATTTCAATAGGCCAGTCTTGTGTAGATATTTGAAGAGGTACCTGTGGTTGTTCTCATTTTGCAGTAAGTATGAACATTTACTGTACTTATATTGGTAATTATTTGGTAAAAAGCTGCTTCTGGAGGGTCTGGAAAAGTTGATGGAGCAATCTGTTGGCTACTGTGGTGACATTGACAAAGATTGATGGATTCATCACGTTCTGATGTATGGATTCTTTTGTGTCCTTTATTGTTGAAGGAATACTTGAGCTGTCAAAGAGTATTTTATTTTACTTGTGCTCACAAGTAAAATAAAAATACTGAGTGAATAATATTCACTCAGTACATGTTGCTTAAGTGTTTCCTGGGATGATGGTATGATTTACTTCTTGTCCAAGGCATCCTTTTTTTTACTTAAGGAAAACTGCTGCTTAGCTACAGCAAGGGCTAAAAACTGTTTCCCAAACCTGGTCAGCACTTTGACTGTGTGGCTGAACTGTTTCTTATCCAGGATGTGACCTTAGTTTGTCTGTTTGATGTTAAGGTTAACTGGATCTGTTTTGGTTTATTCTTCCCTCTGTCTGCTGCTAACCTGAATACCTCTTTCTTTACCCATTCTGGCTCTCCAGAGAAGTAATAAGCACTGATTTTGTAGCTGGCAGTCCTGTAATCAGGGGATGGTTTTGCACACCTACGTGCTGTCTTTCATCTGTGTATTTCCGCTATTGGCTATTCAAATGCAGTGGTTCTGTGCTGTGAATTGTAGAAGTCTGAGTTGCTTGTGGTTTCAAGGCTCAAGGTGTGACAGGGCTCTCTGTACTAGTTGAGCAAAAAATGCATTTCATGATAGTTTCTGACATGTAAAATTTGCAGAGTTCCCTGTTCTCTAAATATACTGTAACTTTTCATGTGTTTTTGGTTCTTGGGTCCTTGTTCATTTTTCAGTTTCTCTCTCTCTTTTGTGTTTTGATAATGAAATAGGGAGAGAAAATTTTTCTCTTTATCTGCCATTTCTTCATTAAACTTAAACCCTGGTATTGTATTTTTGAAAGTCTTTCTCATCATCTTCATTTTCTTTATTACTTGACCTTATTCTCCTACTGATACAAATTGCCTTTTTTTAATGTCTTTTATTTTCTTGGGTTATGACCATCCTTTTCAATACCTAGAAGCCTATTTTTGCCTTCACCTAAGACTGTGAAGAGATAGTTCATTTGTGCATTTAAAAACCAGTAAAAGTATTCTTTAAGGATAGAGTTCAAGGTGTCTTCAAGAGAAGAAATTCTCTGGTTTAGCTCAAGATTGTTAAAAGAAGCTTATACCTGGAAAAGATACAGGAAAGCCTGAAACTCAGAGTGATTTATGTAGCTTACTAACCCCCAGAACTGCAGGTTAAATAGGTGTGTTTGAAGAACAGTTGTAAAACTTACTGCTTTGAAGACCTTCTCTACTGCTGTCGTGTCTGTGCACAGACAAGTGTTCTGAATGCCTTTTGGTAGATGCAAAAGTTAGCTTTAAATCACCTCTTTTCAGAGTTGCAAATATCGGATTCTGTAAAATACCTCGGTGAAACTTGTCATCACCTGAGTATGGAAGTGCAAGTGATCTTAAAGACCTGGGTACAGCCCTAACTCTGCACTGGCTTAGATGTGAGTATAGGGGATGCACAGTAGCTTGGCATGTTACCTGCAGGAGAATAAGCTGTGCCTTTGTGACCAAAGCACTGGCAGCTGTGAGTGTGTGTTGCAGTGAGTTAAAGTGCTGTGCAGTAAGCTGTGCTGCAGCTTGGTTCTGCTGTAGGTCTGAGTTACTTCTGTGCCACTGTCATTTTGTCCGCTGAGACGTGTCATTTTGTCTTGTTTGAGTCCTGAAGTAATCAGGACTGGCGTGGAATCAGGTTGTTTGAAAAAGCTAAAATACTAAAACTGTAATGAGAAAAAAACTTTGTTGTTTCAGTCAGCTTTAAAAGCTGACTCCAGATTTTGACATGGCCAGATACCCTGTGAGTGTTTCCAGCTGGAACATTTTGCTGGCGGGAGGTTCAGTCACAGCTTCTTCCTTTGGCAGCAAGGAGAACCTGACTGGACTCTCTTAGGACATAGCTGAGAAGCAATACCAGCACTGTCATAACTAAGGAAAAAAATCTTTCAAGAGTTTATTTGAATTTTTGACTAATTGTAAACAGTTCAGTGTTTGTGTACGCCTTGGGGTTGCTTTCCTGTATTTGGAGATGACTGAAATAGTGGGAGGAAAAGAATTCATGAATAAAGTGTAACATTTGAGGCAAGTGCTTTATTTTCAATCTCATACTTAAAAAGGAATTGGAAATTAAAATCCTTGGCAAAGTATACAGAACTTATTCTGTGAGTTTAAGTCAATATGCAACATATAAGAGAGCTGTGTAAAATGCAGCATGTTGTATTTTTATGGTAAACAGAATAAGGTTTGATGACTCTTGTGACTGGATCATATTGTTGTTCTTGCTTTCTCTGAAAAATGTATGTTGTTTCTAACAACCCTTGCCCTGGATCTGTTCCAGTCTCAGATAAAAACAGTCTTTTTCCAGAAGTGAAGACTGCTTTGTGACTAGAATAGCCAGATTTTAACCTGTTACTTAAAAAAAAAAACAAGCTAGACAAAAAGAGCTTTATTATGTTAGAGGGAGAAATTGAGTAATTCCATTCTGAATTGAGCATGTATTGGATGATAATTCTTCTCTGAATGCATCACTTAGAACAGGATAGGCAGATTGTTTGGGAATAAAAAATATAAATAATATTTGTGACTGAATTAACAACTGGTTTAAGTTCAGGTGACTGACACATTCTGCAGATGGAGTGCCAGGAAACAAAATGTGATGCAAATATTGACCCTGCTGACAGCATGCTGAATGATGACATTAGAATTGTATCAGATATATTCTCTGTTGTGAACATCACTTTGATTCCATTTTAACTTGACATTTAACTTTCTCTCTTTTTAAAAAATAAAATCAGAATAAACGTGAAAGCATTTGATTTGTTAAAATGTGTCTTTCTAATTTCTACGTGAAAACATTTGCTTTGGCAGTCAAGGTACCAGATGCTATAATATTTCACATGCAATCTTTATTATTAGCTTTGTTGTTCAATGATATGTCAGGCCTGGTATGTCACAGGAGCAGTAAGGCTGAGGAATATAAATTGGTACTATGTCCTGGAGTCATTTTAAACCATTGTATTTAACATATGTGACATGTCTGAGTTAGCTAGTGATTGAATTAAAGTTCATGATTGACACAGAATGCTCTGTTGTGACAGTGCTCAGGGCCTGCTACATACAGCAACATGTGTAGTCATACAGGAATGTCAGCTTCCAGCAGGTTTCTTTTTTTTTATTTTTCTACTTTAAAATACTTCGGAAAGAAAGATGAAATCTAAAGATGTGGCTTTCATTTGTAGATGCCTCTGAGTATTATTCTGTTTCTAAAATCCACTGGTCAGAGTTTTCTTACTATTAAGGTGAACATTCAGTGTTTCCATAGAGATTAGGAGATAGCCACCAGAATCCTTCAGGATCCACCACTTGTATTGTGATCCCAATTTTAAATGTAGAGTCACAGTCTTCCATTTAAAATTGAACTCTCTATGCAGGTAGCATATAGTCAACCAAATTTAGCTTGAGATCATGACCATGCAGTTATGTACACAAGACTCTGTCAGAAATACATGCATGTGGTTTAAGGCTGGACTGTTACTGTAAAGAGAGTGTTTACATCCTTTTCTGCTGTTTGTGAACTAGGCATGAATAACTAAATTCATCCTCTTTCAAATTAAGCTGAGCGCCTTTGTGTCACAAGTTCTGGCTCATAATTAATTTTAAATTTGGATTGATCTTGGGAAGAAAAATGAAATCTGAAGCATAGGAATAACTTTTTCTGATGTCTAGTTCTGATTGGAATCACTTTTCAAGTAATTTCTTGAGTTTTAATTTGGGTTATTAAATAAGACTATTCCACTACCTAAATTCATGCTGCCTTGCATTGTAAGTGTGTTTAAGATGAAACTGGATCCTGAGATTGCAGACTCCAGGAAAAATGTATTACTTGTTATGCCATGGCATGATTTAATCTGTGTTTAAATTGTGGCTGTTATCTGTACATGCTAGTACTTTGTGAACTGATTTACTGTACCACCATCCTGATTTGCTACAGAATGTCAAGCAAGCGTGTACACAAATGTTGATAAGTTTATCTTTTGGATATTTTGTGTGTCATCTGTCTCTGCCATTTATGTTTGCACTCAGATTCTGGCCATTAACCGAGGGGAAAATCTGAAGATCCTGACAGTGAAGGTCAACATTCCTGACGGGGTGAAGAATGAATTCTGTTGGTGGTGTGTCAATGAAAGGTCTGCATGGATACATATTCTTACAGAAATCTCTTTTTTCTATAGACAGCTTCATACTGAAGTGTACCTCATATGTCTCATTACATTAAGAGAACAAATTAAACAAATATTTATTAGATTAGATGAAATTAGCAAGTGAATAATTCTTATTCTGTATTTCCAACTGCTGTAGCATTATGCTGAAAAGATCATGCCTTAGGCTATATTTGCAAGTTCTGGCACCATTCTTCAAGCAATTGAATTTTTTTTAAATATATGCAAAGGCTGGTGAAATGTGAATATATTTTCAGATTGTAATATGCATCACATCCAGTAGCCTTTACTGAAAGGACTTTGTAGAATCCAATAGAATATACTTCAAACTTCAAAAAATAGATTCATATGCCCAATTGTAATGATTAAATAGGGCTGTCTTGGATTTTAGATCTGTGAAGTACATAACTTCAAGTTTCCCAAGTGTAAGGAATTACATGTTAAAAAGAACTTAACAGATTTAACAGACAAATCTAAACAGAACTGGCTTCAGTGCATAACTCTCACATATTATGTGAACCATCTCTTACATTTTGATCTCTGTTTAAGTTAGAAAACTGGGCTGCAGAAACCAGATTCTTTCATCTCTTACTGATTTGTTAATACAAGTTTTCTGATTTTTTTAAGCCTGCAGTGAGATGTTTAATGTTGCATAATTTTGAAGGTCTTTTGCAAAAGTTTAGGTTAAATGAATGCGGTTTTGTGCAATATCTCTGTCAGTTTTTCTCTTGGAACCTGGACCTTGATGTCCTCTGTTGGAGAATATTGTGACGCAAACTGTGCATCTTCCGTGCATGTATAAAAATTACTTTCTTTTTCTCAGTAGTTTAAGATATTGGGCTTTTTTGTGATGGTGTCTTAGAAACTCCTTCCTTTGCATCCTAAAAATGAATAACCAAAAGGAGGGAAAATAAGTAGGAAAAAATGCACATTTAATGAATGAAAGTGAATACTGTTATACTGCTTTAGCATGTATTTCTTTTTCACAGTAAGTCCAAGAAATGGATGTGGTGAAAATGTTCCTTTTCACTGCAGAAATTTAATAGGGCTGTTTTCCTCTGAAAGGGAAAAATAGGGCTCTGAAAGTATTAAAATATTTTTTGGCCAGATACTATTATTCTTAGGTCATATTATGCTAAGTAAATTTTTTTTTTCCCCCGGGAAAATATCAGGATTCATAAACGCACCTGTTTCTTTCTAGTTTTAGTACCTGTAACAGAATTTCTGTTGTCCCCTCAAGATGTATATTCTGTAGGCAGAACATAGCTGTCAGTCTTGCTTTTACTGCATCTATGACAGAATTTGGAAGCACTGTGGACCACAGATAATGGAACAGCTTGTCACTGCTACACAAATAAAAGTGGGATGTAAAATGAGATATTTTTGGTTGATTACCCTTTTGTGAGTCATCCTGGGATAAGAATATTGACCTTGGAAATGAATACTTATTAATACTTAGCACTCATGAGGCTATATACGCTTATAGCTTTTTACTATTTAAGGACACTTTTCCACCATTAGAAAACTTCTGAAGGAATGGTTTTAGTACATCTTTGTGCATTAACATCTAAGACAGATTCTGATCTTCCTTGTTAGATTGACAACTGTGTTATCAAACTGACACATAGTAAATGTGTATTCCGCCCTGCAAGCTTTGAAATGATTGTCCAGGGGTGGAATTTGCATTATTTTCATTGCATTGATTTGCTGGTTAGAGCAGAAGGTTAATAACCTTGAGTCAATGGTTTCAAAACTTTGCAGAGGTATTAACTAATTTACTAGGGATCACGCACACTATCAGTTGCAGAAATGCCAGCTTGCTGCAAAGTTTGGCCAGTATTTTAGCCACAAAACAGTATCACCTACCGCCTATTGAATTCGTGGCAAATATTCTGAACTTTCTGTGTTCCTCTGAGACAAATTTTTAGCATTAAATGCCCCTGAAATAGAAAGTGAGTTTGGAAGACTATAGTTCCATATTGCATTGAGCTCCGTGTAGATGCTGTCTAAGAATATTGTAATTTTTTTTACAAGTTCAGAGTGTTTATTGGCTTATATAAGCATCTATTTCCTTGCAATTTGGGTTTGTGTAGAAAACACAGGAATATCCTTATGCCTGGCCCTGTGGATTGTATTTTTCCCCAGAAAATGGCATCTCTGTGGTTTGACAGGGAACCTACTTCCATTAACACTAGAACTCTACTGGTCCCAAGGATTCGGTTGTGAAATAGAACTCAGAAAAGTGATCAATGAGAGAGCCAGAGAGGGGCTGCTTAGCTGCCTTTGAGTGTAAAAACAACATGGAGTTGTTCCTTGGGATGGGATGAGAGTTTGTTCCAAAGTGGGATTGCAGCCTTGAAAATGAAGTTTGATGTTTGATAATGTTTTTTTCAGTTTCCAGTCCAATTTCTCAGATCCCGATAAAGTCCATGGTACAGGCCTTCAAGGCTTGCTTTGTTTGTGCTTACTAACTTGGTACATGTTTTATATAATGTCTTGGAGGAACACAAAGCTCTGCTGTTTGTCCTTCAGGTCTAAAAGCCTAGCTGGGCTCTTGCTGGGACAGTTATTAATCAGTATTGGTGGTTCTTAACGTGGGCTCTGTCAATTCTGTTGATGTGTAGTTTCACCCTCTGCTGTCTCATTAGTCTAAGCCATTTATGTTTGTTGTGGTCCCTGTTGTGAGCACTTGCATGCAGACAGCTGATGATCAGAGTAAGATGATATTATTTGTATGGAGCTTTTTTAAAATTTGGCTTCAAAAGTTAGCTCTTGATTAAATAATCAATAAAAATCCATTCTTAGAGGGAGGCTTAACTAGGGTGTGATGATCTTTAAAAATATACACACATGATTGTGCTTTGCTTTTTGCAGCAAAGTGGATTTTCCTCTTCTCTCATAAAGTATTGAAATTATTAAACTGCAGTATTTGCTATGATTGAACTTGCTGTTTGAATGCTTTCTCATTTGTGGCAATTTCTAACAGAATGTTGCCTAAATTTTTACTTATCTATAGGCAGGTAATAAAAACATCTGCTGTGATAACCTATTTACAGAGGAAAGGTTTGTTAACTGGCTTTAATGGATGGAAGCGAGGGGGGAAACAAGCTGCCAGGTTTCCAAATTCATTCTTATTTGTGCTGAGGATGTTTTCTGGGGGATTGTAGTCATACTTGCCACCTGTAAAAACTGAATGTGATGGCAGTAAGAGGGTTAAAACCTTTGCCAGTTTTATATAGGTATGGAAAGAGTCTCTAGTTACAAATAAGTATAATAGAACTATTTGCAAAAACTGTTAGCAAAGTGATGAGGTCATGTGGCTAAGCACTGAATTGCAACTCTGAATGTTGTAAAGCTAAATGGTGAGCTTAATTCTGCTCCCGTGTCCGTCTGCTCAATGCAGGGTTGACTTGATCACACATTTCTCAACTATTATACACACAGACACTTAGAAAAGCTGTTTCAGGAAATTGCAGATCGCCTTAGACAACTGAAAAGCTGTCTGGGTAGGAGCAATTTAGAATTCTCAGTATTTATGAGTGGCTGCAAGTAAACAAGGTCAAAAGTAAAATTCAGTTCTGTTTTTGCCTGCACCTGGACACATTATGAAATGACCATAATTCTACCATGTTTCATTTAAAAAACCCAAGCCAACAAAACAAAAAACTTACAAAGCTTGCATGCTTATTTTTAATATATCTGGGTATCTCCCATTACAATTTGGGATCCAGGCATGTTAAATAACACAATAAGTGAAGAAAACTACGAGTGTTATCAATATTTTTTAAAAGTAATAAAAACCAGGTGGAGTTTAATAGAAAATGTTAAGTGTTTATTTATGTTTGAGTCTAATATATCTGGTTGCTTCTCCTCAATCTCTTCTCACAGGGTGGAAAATCTCAGTGAGTCAGTTCTGCTTGNTCCTTCATGGAACTTTGCCCACAAAAAGATCAATTGGTCAAATATCTAGGAAGCTTTGAGAGTGAGTGAGTGTATTTTACAGGAAAATTTGAAGTAATTGTCATTATAGTTATGAGCACTGCGCACTCTCCCTAGAAAAGAGTTCAAGGCTTCAAAGAGTTTGGCTTAGAAAAAGTTGGAAAACAGTCTTTGTTTCGTATTCTTTATTTAATTTTCCCTTTTCCTATATTATTATTTACACTTCAAATATATTAGTAACAGGCAGAAGAGAAAAATAATTTGTAAGTTTTTTGGCTTTTGTGGCTTAAGAACTGCTGCAAAATCAGTAAGATTTCATTTAGAAGTTGAATAGAGATACTCAAGGCATTCCAAATGAAATTTGAATTTGGTTTCATTTATTGGCATTAGTTTAGCTTCTTAATCCCCATCTGGGCATAGTTGCCTTTTATCAGTAATTCTGCAGTGACAATCACAGAGGGTGTTTAGTCATTTTCTTAATTTATTGAGGAATAGCAAACAATGCAACCCTAAAAGTAATATGGAACCAAGTTCTTTGTTCAGTTGTAATAAGCTCTGACTTCTCAAAGTGAAGAATGTTTTTTTATGTTTTCTTTAAAACGTAAATCATGAGTGTGTTCTAATACCTAAGAAAGAAAAGATAAGCCTGTCCCTTGTGTGGTAATAGAACTATGAGCAACTTCTCATTCCTTTCATGTTTGACTCATGATTTAGTTGCCTAATTATTGTAGCAGTTCTGCAGTTTATAGGATTTAACAATGTACAAGCCTTTTTGGAAAATTCTTTTTTTATCTAGGTGTTTGCATGTGTTCTTAAAATATTTCTTTTATTTTTCTTGTTCTGATCTTGTGCAGATGGAGACCAAAACAATTTTTAAAACCGGAATTTATGAGGATACTACGGAGTTCTGTAGAGGATGCATATAAACGCCTTATATATCCCCTTCTCTGTAGGGAATTCAGGTAAGCCTGGAATAAATCTGTATTTTCATATTACTGACTTTTTAGCAATTCCCTCCCCAATGTTTTGTTAGAATATCTTGTATCTATTTGAAAATATCTACATATTTCTCATCCTCTGTGCTTACAGAAGAAATGAACTATGTAGTCTTGGTTTTATAGATTTAATTTCTGAACCCATCCAGTTTAGGCTACAGTAGAGAAAGGATCTTTCTGTGAAAACATTTTACATGTTTACATGCTAGACACTTGTACATTTATCTAACAAAGTACAATTTAGATCTATATTATCATAATAATTTTATCTTTATCCTTGTAATAGCATAAACCAGCATGTCACTGAATTTTCCCAGCGTCTCTTCATGTCACAGCAATAGTACTGTCACTGACATTGTTCTGACTCACTCTCTTTTACCTGTCTAATAGAACTCAGCAAAGTCTTGTTAGGGTTGGAAGCACCCCTCATGTTGGCCAGCTGTGTTTTGTGGCAAACTAATTAGTCATAATGTTAGTCTGATACTATTCTGTGAGTATTGTGATGTCTGTAGAGAAGTCACTAAACTTATTTCTGGTGATACTGTAGTAATGATGTCATTGGATATCATGTCACTTGTTAAGATCCGTAATATTGTTCTAAATTTAAAGGAAATTTAAAACTTCATATCAAATTAACATGAATTAAGTAGGATATATTGTGGTGTAGTATAGGAGTTTACCACATAGTGGAAATTATTTAATATGTCAACTAAAAGCGTCATCTTCTAATAGCTAACAGTACTTATGGTTTGATTCTTCAATACAAGAGAAGCTCCTCAAAACATAACATGTTTCATTCTGGCAGGGCTATCTGATATGTGGCCTAAATGTTCATGGTTTTCTGAGGTAGTTCAAAATGAAGTTCATCAAAGAGACCCTGTTTCTTGGACCAGAAATGTTGAAATGACTTGTATCAAAATGACATGCTATCTAGTACCTAAAATCAGCAACCACATTGTGAAATGTAGTTCTTCTGTGCTTTCCTGGGTGTGCTCTTGTGTTTGTGTTCAAACTGGAGTTGTTTTCCTGACACTTTTTCATGAACATCATTCATTGCACGAATGATCTGTGTTCTACCCCTCTGAAAAGAACCATCAGCTCAAGATTTTAACAGCATGTATTTCCAGCATGTATTTTTGGGCTTCTTCACTATAGTATGTTGTGTTTGCTCATTTCTTTGCAAGCAAGATTGCTTCACCTCTTTTGATTAGTGAGCCTGTTTTTTTGCTACTGAGAATTTAGTGGATTTCTAAAAGTACTGAGTTCACTCATTATTTTGTGACCACAATACGTGTAGCTACTCTAGGGGAGGCATTGTGTCTATTCTGGCTAAAATGGTGAACATCTCATGGTGGAGAGTTCAGTTGTTGGCTTTTGTCACATGGGAGTGAAAATAGTTGTCATTTTTAGCCATCTCTACAATCAAACTCTTTTAAAATAAAGAAAAAAAGGCCTACTTTTTAGTGAGGTTTGGTTTTAAGAGAGCTAAGCAAATTAACATAGGGGTGCTTCAAGGCTTTTTTATTGTGTTTTTATTCCGTGGTTTGTACCACAGGACTGTTGTGGCCTGTGTTGTGTATAACACTTTGAGGACTGCTGGAGCAGTAGGTTGCTGAAAGTTTTCTGTTCTTCTAATCAAAAAGGAAAAAAAGCTTCCTTCCCTACTACTTATTAGATGTAGCTCACGAGTAATCAATGAGAAGAATACAAAGCTTGCTGCCTGTTCCTGAGTGGATGTCTGCTTAGGTTTTACTCTTTGTGATGATATTGCATGATTGGTGGTGTTTGGATAGGAAAAGCTGAAACCTCTCCTATAGAGAGGAACTCGAAGCACCTGACAGTATTCTGGTCCCTGACCACTTAACCCTTATCCTTCTTCTATTTTCTTTCCGGACACACCAGGAGCTGTTTTTTCCGACTCTTGCAAAGGGCTGCTAAAGTATTCAATACCTCCTTTTAGCATTAACGTTTCCAACCCACCTCCTGCTGTTCTTTTTTCTTTTTATTATCATTAAATGTTGGAACAGAAAGTTTCCAAGAGTGTATTGAAATTGCTGGTGCTTCTAATGATCAGAAGAAGAATGAAACTTGCCAGCAAGACGATTACCTTATTTATTGTTTAATTTCCTTTCTTCCATTCTGTCAGATATCATTTCTTGTATCTGGTATAATAATGTCCAGTGTTGCTTTTGGCTCTTTGAAATACATTTTATCTTGTTGCAGTACTGCATGGAATGATTCCATCAGGGTTTCATGCAAGTGATGTGGCATGGGCATATTTTTTAATGGATAATCCTTTCATAATTTTCCATGCTTTCTTGCAGAGAGTGCTTTCTCTCCTCTGTCTTCAGGGACACAACCATTTCTCTATATATCTTGTTTCACACCTGAAGCTAGTTTGCAGATATTTTTCCACAGAAAGGATTTCATCTCAGACTGTACATAGAAGTGGGGAATTTTAAATCTCAGTTTAAAAACTGAATCTTAAAACATTGACTATAGAAACTAGTAGGTCATGATTAGGTTATTTGCTTTTATTACAATACACCTGTTAGTGATATACAGTCTGAGTGCTTTGTAGACTTCAAGGGAGTCCTGACTTGATTGATATTTTTTCATAAAGTAGGAACTGAAGAGTTTTGAGGTTTATTTGTTTGGTTTTTTTTTTTTTCCAAAATAGCCATTTTTCATGTGTTTAGAGTGGAGGACTGCTCTCTGCCTTTTATCTCTGCCATGTATCTCTACCATATTAATGAGAATTGTCATAAATTGGAAAAGAATGAAGGTGGACATCTTGCCATTTGGATGAAGCCAAGTAATACACTGAAAAAGAGAAAGATATCAGATTGTTTGAGGTAGTTTGATTTTTTTTTTTTTTTTTTTTTTTTTTTTTTTTTTTTTNGTGGTTTTTTTTTTTTTTTTTTTTTTTTTTTTTTTTTTTTTTTTTTTTTTTTTTTTTTTTTTGCTGCTTTGTCTTTTATTTTCCAAAGGATCAAATGATTATACCAATCTTGAAATTAAGGGCCACTACTTTGGACCTTACTTACCTCTACTTACAGTAGATCATGTAACTGATACAAGTGTTGAGTAAGAGACAGTGAGAAAAGAGATGTCTATATTTGAAATTTAAAAATACAGGATATTATGTAATAGAAAGGACATTCCCCCTACGCACCTGGCAATTTCAGTAACATTTCCTGTTGCTGTAAAAGTTTCTATATATCCATGCCAATTTTAAACATGATTTCCATAAGGCTGACATAACTAATAGCATGTGTTTAGGGGCAATTTTAATTCCTACATGAGTCTCCCTTCATAGATGGACTGATAGGAATTTGCAGCGTGGGAGGACTTGGCCTTGTGGGCAGCTGGGACCCTGTATCTTTGGGGTAGATGGAAGGATGGAACTTGGCCTGTCTTTGTACAAAGCCTCCAGTCCAAGGGCATTCCCTTCACTTGTTTACAACCCACTTTTAACCTCTATTTGCATGTGGGGGTGACTGGTTGATTCTCTGTTATGTATGTAGCAGATCCATACTTCTGCGAGGCTTAGGTATTTGCTTTTGTTGTCTCTGGTCTCTCATAAATGGCATCTAATTGTTCAGTCTCTGGACTCTCCCTAGGAGAAGCTTGTTCTGTGGTTTAGGGGTTTTTTAACTACTTTTTAAAAAAAATTAGAGAAGGGGAAAATGGGAGAAGGATGCTGCAAGACTGAATGATCAGGAAATGGAATGGCAACTGCAGTTCAGTGGAATGAGTGTAGTAAAATGATGCTTGCAAGGGGAAGTAGTTATCTTTTTATAAGTATCTGAGCTATCCTGCCACAGGAGAGACGCTTTGGCACTGTGGACAGTAGCTCCACATAAATGTTAAGTGCTGAGAAGATAAGATTATTTAGTGAAGGAATGAAGACAAAGAATCATTCATTTATTTGGCCTGTATTTGGAATGTAATTGTCCATTTTGGTCCACTCACATGGGGGAGGGGGGCAAAGTAGGAAAACAATTCACTGGAATTGGAAAAGGCCCAGTGAAGGGGAATGAGGAATGAAATAATTTCTCTGGAAAGAAAAAAAATGACTGCACTATGACTTCAGCTTGGAAAAGAGAGAACTTAGAGATAAATGGTGTGTGAAGAGTGGAACAAGGTTTCTAGGGATAAATTTTTACTCCTCTCCAGTAGAAGGCTTAGGGGAACATAATAAAAAGAATCAGTTTCCAGCCAAAAGGTGGCAGCTATTTACACAGTTTGTGATGGAGCTGCAAAACTCACTGCCAACAGACTCCATGGATAAAAGAAATATACCTGTCTTCACGAGGAGATGGGATAGTTGAGCAAGAGCTCTGTTATGAGCTAGTAAAGAAACAAATCATGTCAAGCTCAGGAAATACTCTGGAAGTAGTTGGAGGCTAGGATAAGATTATGGGACAGATCAGCACCAGCATATCTATCAGCTGCTTAGGCAACTGCTTGGAGACAGACTTGGAGACAGAATACTGGGATAGAGGGACAACTTAGCTGAACTGGTGCAGCCATTCACACATTTGGTGGCAATATACAGAGTGTCTGCTCTTTGTTGAGGGCACATTTGAACTGCTAAGGAGCCTTGTAATACATATATGCCCTTCACCATCTCACTTTAAATTGTGTCTGTGGTAATCCGATCTACCTGATACAGAAACAAAGAGCACATGGATAAAAGGGAGCCTTTTGCTATTCCACACTTCCTTAGGAAATGTTCAGTCAATAATGTGTGAAAGAGGATCTAGACCTCTCTCTGGACTACTTCACAAATGAGAGACAGTGAGGACTTACTAGTGCTTTCTGTACCACTGTGGGATGAGACAGGGCTGAGCTGGTTGGTTGCTTGGATCCTGGGCAAATTCAAGTCAGGCTGTTGACTTCTTCCACATCCAAAACCTGCTCAGAACAGCGTCATATTCCATCATGTCAAATAACCCTATGAGGGTTGTCTTTGAACTATTTGTAGCCTGTTTGTGCCATGCAGTGATTGACCTAAACAACTTGAGTAATTTTCCCTGCCCCATTCTTTTAGGGTTAGTTAATTGTAAGGCAGGTTTTTTCCATTCCATTTTAAAAAATAAACCCAGATAGTAGGTTTTTTTTCAGTGATAGATAAAAAGAAAAGGAGAATAAGGGCAGTGGCTACCTTTAAATGAAGGCTTTACTGGATTGCTTTTGACTCCCTAATTACTGTAGTTACTGACGATGTAATGCATCTGCAAGTGGTAATGAGTACCTGCAAAAGAAAAACAAATCAGTGAGGTGATGAATATTTTTGTACCCAGGACTCTTTCAGTTTTGTTTTTTTATATGAAGTGCCATACCATGATGAAAATACTTGTCCTTGTCAGTCCTTGTCTTGATGGCCACATCTGACAAGTAAGACATCGTGCATCTTGTACATCTTCACTCAGCAAGACTGATTTGTTTCTTGTGACACTCTGCAGTACATGTTTGTGCTTCAAGTCATCAAAGTCAATCCTTGCTTCACTACCTCACTTCCTTCTGTTGAAGAACATAACTTGAAAAAGAAAGGGAATGCTGTGGCCCCAGCAGCTTTCTAGTTTGGTTCTGAGGAATCAGAATACTCTCCTAGAAAAAGCTCAAGTCTTCACGCTTCTTTGATGTCTGTTAAATGAAGTAATCCGAAGACAAAATTAAAAGCCTCATGAGTGATGGTGTGTTAGCAATTAATTGGAGGGACCCTTCCAGTTTCTCTCTGGTACCTCTCAGTGTAAACCGTCATTCTTTTTTTGCTGGGTAGTGATTTTTTGCTAGAACTGTGAAATTATGACGAATTCAGTCCATGCCTCCTTCAAATCCACTTTTCTTTACAATTAGGTATCAGCTTTGAAAGGAAGATGTTCTTTGCTCAAAATTACGAGTCAATGTTTGAATGTTAGTTGGTGGGTGTACGTTCTTACAAGTGTTTCTCTTGTACTTTTTGTATTGACTGACTTTGTGAGAACAAGAATGAGATGATATATAGTTGATCCTTTTTTAAAAAGGTGTCAACAACTTGATTTGAATTGTAACATTTAATTAAAGATGATGGAAACATGATTGGAAAAAGCCTTACAGCTTTGGAACAATTAGTAAATGTATTTGAAAGCTAATTGAAAGAAAAATGTTTTGGCTTCTTTTTCTTTTACCTCCATCCTTCTAAGATCCAAGTTGACATCTGATGCAGAGAAAGAGTCTGTGATGATGTTTGGGAGAAATCTCCGTCAGCTGCTTCTGACCAGCCCTGTGAGAGGCCGTACTTTGATGGGAGTAGATCCTGGCTACAAACACGGCTGCAAGTTGGCAATTATTTCACCAACCAGTAAGTTTCAATTCCAAACACTTTTGGAAGGACTGATAAAAATATATTCATATAGAGTAAAGATAATTTCAAAACCTACTTTTTTATCAAATTGGGGGTGTTTTTTTGTGAAGCTTTTAGTATTTTCCACACATCCTGTCATGTAAATCCTTTTCTTCAGCTAGCTTAAGGTTAAGTTTTTGGCACCTGGATTCCAGTGACTTCTTTGGTGTTATTACTCCTCTCTTAAACAGAATTTAAAATGCCTTCGGCCTTCCTGAATACAGGTTCAAATAATTGTGCTCCTCAGTAGTCAGCAAAGAGAACACCTGGCATTTTTATTGTTTAACAAAGAATTTGAGTTTAAATACTTTCTATAATATTGCTTTTTTCATTGCTAGTATCTTGGACATCTGGACACTTTATCAGCCCTTTTTGTTTAGTAGTATGTGTGTTAATGTAAGAAGTCAGAAACATTGTTTTTGCAAAACTGCGTAGTTCACATATAGAACAGAACCTTTCCACTGCATCCTGGTCTGTTCAGGGGGATACATACCTCTTCAGGCCCATACAAAAATTATTTGTTTTCCTTTTATTTTGTTGTTGCTTTTTGCCTGAGAATATATCCACCCCAGGAGGATGTAAAGAAAGTTGTGTTCTTGAAACTTTAGAAGGCAGTAAAGGTGAGGTGAATGATTATGAGCTTTCATTGCACCATTAGCTATCAGTACTGGTTAATACAATTCTTTCCAAATGTGATAGATGGGATGATGACAAGAGCTAGCACTGGAATTCTAGAACTGCTGTACTGCAAGTCCTTGGATTTTCTGCTTTTCATCACTCTTTACTGGATTTATAAATTGTACTACACCAGAACAATAAATCTTTTGTAGTAAATTGCTCTTTTTCTCTGTGATAAAATACATTATATTTGCTAATAGGTTTAGATGCTCATTACTTCTTATGTAAATATGTCCACAGGGAACTACAAAATGTATTAACTTGTTTTGCTTTGCCAGCCAAAGCATTCTTGTCCTATGCCCACTATACATTTCTTCTAAATGGATATGAAGATCAAAGGGAGAGATGGCTTATTAAGAAGCTTTCTTTGTGAATCATCAAATTAACTTTAGTAGTTCTGCAGGGTAGAGCTTTTGGACCTTTGTGGGTTTAATCAAATGGCTTTGCCTTTTGTTCTAGGTCAGATACTCCATACTGATGTAGTTTACTTGCATTCTGGTCAAGGATTTCGTGAAGCTGAGAAGATAAAGAGGCTTCTGCTGCAGCATAGGTATGCTAAAGAAACTTCCATTTATTGCTCTTTCTTACAAACAAAATGAAAATCTTCACTATAGAAATACTTGATTTTGAATGCAATAAGAATTCTAGTGATTTAACTGGAAGTTTATTTTTTTAAATCTAGTTCAGAGCTTGCTTTTTCTTTTGGTCTGTATTCATGCTTTAGAAGCACACAAAATCAAGCCATGGCTATGAGTAAGGCTGCATGCGATGAATGTATCCCCATAAAACTTGGTCAATCCACCTATTTTTAGGAATAGAAATTAGCATTCAGCTAAGACATAAGTTTAGCCTTATTCTTCCTACCCCCCACAACCCCCAAACCACTTACTGATCTTTCCCTGTTCCAAAAGCCAAATGAGGTTTTGGTAGAGTTTTGTTAAGCCAAGGAAATCCTGCACAGGTAGATCTCCAGATGGAATCGCAAACGGGGGCAGCATGATTAAAAGTTTATTGTGTACAGCTATGTCTGTGGACAGACATCTGGTCTACTGAGTCAGCTGCTGAACTGCCACAGCACACAGTCCAGTTTGTCTTTAGGCATTAGATTGGCTTTAAGCAAGGTGATTTGGTGACTGACTGGCTGTGGTGTGGGCAGTCAGAGGGAATGACCTTGCAAGCTGTTGGAAACTATGATATTCCCATTAAGGAATTAAGATGCTGATTGCTTTGGCTTCTGCTCTTTTTCATGACTCATAGCAGATGAGGGAAATATGAGGTGAAAGCGTTTGAGGACTGTAAATAACATTTCATTTATTAGTATGAAGTATCATTTTTGGATTTTCTGCTTATATTACCACTATACAGTTCCTTTACAAATGAGTGAAAATTTTGATTTATCTCATCGACTGTCACATTGAAAACTTGTTAAACGCAACCTGATGCTTCTAGGAATATGTTCTCATTACATCTGGCCTTGTGTTGTCTAAAATCAGATGTATTGGTCATTGTTGTGGATTGAATGCTATGCATGAAAAAGTATAAAAGAATATTTAAGAATAATTGTTTGATTTTTTTGCAAAGCTGCAGCACTGTTGTGATTGGCAATGGCACGGCCTGCAGAGAAACAGAAGCTTACTTTGCTGACTTAATTATGAAGAAATATTTTGCACCCTTGGATGTTGTTTACTGGTAAGATCCCTTTGCTGGGTTATTAATTCATTTGTTCAGCATATTTTAGCTTAACAGGTAGTTTTAGATGTAATTTTTGAAGTATTTCTTTTTGCTGCCTTGTCTGTATTTGAGTCAAGCTTGACCCGATGTTCTAAGCCAAAGAAAAATGGCTGTAGCTCTTCGAAGCATGAAGGTAGTTATCCTGAGTCAGTAAGAGAGACCCACTGAAGCATTTTATTTTTTCTTCCTGAGGTTCACTCTGTTGCTATTATCATTGTAACAAAGTATGAGAGAATAGCAACACTAACGGCTAAGGACCCATTTGGCATTGTATATTTATTTCTTGATAAATGAGGTTTAACTGCACGTGATAAAGCTTCTGTTGTCTGACTACAGTATGCAATGCTTGCTAATCCTATGGGAATTAAATGGTCTGGAAATAAATATTGTGTTAATACCTAGTGGAGAGTAGTGAGGATATTTATCCTTTTCAGACTTCAAATTTTATCTGTTAGTTTGCTGAATTTGAACTAAGGTATTCTTCTGTTGGTTTGGATGGAAGCTGTATTTTATCACTTTCTTTTCTCCCATGCAGAACGTCTCTTTTTTTTTTTTAATTCACACCTTTATTTTTTTCTAAAGCATTTTTTGTGATTTACCTTGGATTATCTTTTGTGCTGACATTTAACAGCAGTATTTAGTTTTCACTGTCTTAGCATACTGAAATAAGTTTTCTATATTTTTAAGAAGGTTATGGCCTTTCACTGTTCAAACTATTGTATACATTTAAAGGTGCCTTTTTTTCATAAATTAGGAAGTGGTCTTACAGATATGTTTAACAAATGTGTTATTCCTACTAACTTCTGTTGTGATTGCACTTGTTCTTTGTTTCTAAGATTCCCAAGTAAATTTGCACAAGATTCTGTTCTTAAATCACTCTTATTACAGGAGATATAGTAAAGGTTTTCTAGTTGTGATTGTTTGCAAAGGGAAGAGGCTATTCAAGCTTCTGAAAAATTAGACATCCTCTTAACTGAATCCAGCACAAAAACAGTGGATGTTTAATGATTGTAGAGAGTGCAAAGCATTTTGTACTGTGTGGGTTTTGGCAAATTCTTAATTTCAGTGTTGTTCATTTCATATAGCTTAGAAATCCATTATGTTGCTATAAGCACTTCGTCTGAAATAGTGATTTTATTTATTTATTGATAATACACTAGTTTACACAGAAAAAATTATTTATGTAATACTGTGATTGTTGTTTTTCTCACTGTGTTTACCTCTTCTGATTTAGTATTTTCTCCCTGTTTATATTTCAAGATGACAAAATTTTCAAAGTAGTACTTAAGGTACCAAGTTCTTGGAACTGATAAAAGCTCTTGTGTAATAGGAATTAGTATAAATGCTGTAAGGCAGAAGTCAGGTTAACAGGTTTGTTGCTCTCTCTAGTAGTGACTGATAACTTTTTCACCTTTCACTTTCTCCAAAACTTCTGATATTTGTAGCAAAAATCTGTAACTGCAGTTGTTTAACTTGCCATGTTATAGCCTGAAAATTAACATAATCAAAAATGTTTATCTTTATTTGTATGTTTATGTGTGGTGCTTTAGTTTGCATCTTTTACTTTTTGTGAGATAAGAATTAGAAGAAGGGCAAAGCAGGCTCAAAACTTTAAAGAATACAAAGAAGTTTATTACTAACAGAATTAAAGGTAATAAAAAGAATGATAATGATAAAATTAAAGCAAACCCTCCCTTTCTCTCCAGCACCTCCCCCTAATAATTTCCCAACTCGCACAAAGGATAACACATGTGATTTTAGGTCAGAATTGCAGTTCTTAGGTCTCTTCCGTATTTGAAAGAAAAAGAGGTTTTTCTTCTGCTCCAGTGTGGTGTTTCAAACTGCCACTAGCAACAGACCCGCCTGGAAATCTGCTGCTGTGAAATATATTTCTCTCATGAATTCTGCAGTCTTCCCACAACTGCTATCATGAACCAAGAATGGGGTATTCTTTTTAAGGATAA
>VWZT01007452.1:0-126142 GCA_013397055.1 Pachycephala philippinensis | reverse complement strand
TTTTTTTTTTTTAATGTAGTTTCCCTTTTAGAGCTATGTTTATTGACTTAGATTAGGACTGGACTAGAGCCAGGGACAGTCATATCTAGTCTGTGGGTTTTTTGTTACAAATCAGTTTTTGTTACAAGGTTCAATAAATATTCTTGATTATTTATGTTAGTTCTATTGTGAGTTCTTGCCAAAGATACATTGTATTATAACCAAAACAGATGTTCTAGTTTAGACAAGTGTATTTGTTTTAACAGGACAAGAAATGTAAATGAAACAACATAGTGTTCAGCATTAACATGGCAGATGATGAACTTTTAGGATTTTGTTGACCTTTTTGGATTAAATCAAAATCTTGAAAAAAATATTTCAGGAATCTGTTTTTCTTTGATTGCTGTCAGTTTGAGGCATCTTGGAAATGCAAGCTATCTGAATGACAGGTGAGCTATGCTAAAGCGGGACAAAACAAACAGCTCAATCTTTGTATTTGGCAAAATCAAATCACAATTTCTCTTTCAGCCTCAATGGTTTTGTTGTCACAATACAAGCATTCTTACTGGTCTGACTCTTATGTGCTTGCTACATTAATGCACACTCAGAATAAAGTATTTCAACTTGTATTTAAAAGAAAGCTTGATAAGTGTCAGGAATTGTTAATTGTTTTCAACATGCAGTATAGAATGCAGCCAGGCACGTGTATTTTTTGTTGTTGTTTAGATGGGTTGGTGTTTAATTTCTCTCTACTTGATTTTAAACTTGGTACAAAATCCTTTTCTGCCACTTGCAGCAAAATCTTTTCTTACTCTCAAGACTTTATAAGCAAGGTAATTGATAATTTACTGTTTAAGTTCAAACACTTCTGTACTGTGACAAATAGGGGAAAGTCTGTAATGTCTTGTAAAGTTCTCATTGGGTTTTCTTTAATGTTTAAATTGTCTGCTTTAGAATACTTAGAAATGTTCTGCTAAGGTAGAATGGGACTGTAATACCTTTTGAAGTTGGACCTTGGTGGCAAGAAATTGATTTAGAAATGTTTGTTCTACAGGATTTTAAGTCCGTTTGTATTTTATAGGTGTCTGCACATGCTTTAAATATCCTTTTCAATTTAAATGTGTGTTTTATGTTGTTGAATATCTACATTATGCTCTCTCAGCTTTAACAAATGCCACTTTCAAGTTCCATGCCTCTACATTTCTAATGTTACACTAGCTTAATTCCCATTACTTTTCTGCTTCATAGCACTCGCAGTTTGAAAGGGCACTAACATTCGGGTTCACATTATGATAATTAGGTTTCAAAGCAGTGTGGGGGGATTAAGATGTCTGAAGTCTAGTTGCCGAATAAAGTTCAGAACTACTTGTAAAACTTGTTTGAGTGGTTAACAGAAGTGGTTTTATTTATTCAGTGCTCATGCAGCATTAATCCGTATTTCATCAGGTACCCACAGTGCTGTAACTCTAGATATGACCTTGGGACTTAATTTACCCCATCTCAGTTTTCCTTATTAATGTGCCGTGAAAGAGGTACATGAAAGATAGCCAACTTCAAAGCACCTTTTCAAATAAAGTGGTTGATATGAATCCTCTGGTATTTAACACTGTCTGTCAAATGTTTCAGCTGGTTTGCATCCTTTTACAAGCTATTGCTTGCTGCATTAATGCAGTTGTTTCAAGTCTGCTGAGAGTATGAAGGGAGGTGGGGATATGGGAAACTTTATTCCTATTTCTTTTTGATTGTGTTTTCTTTAAGCTGTCATTTTTGTCTGTTAAGCTATATAACTCTATTGATGACACATTTATGTATGCACACCTACACACCTTAGGTCATTAGCTGTCTGATCCAGAAGGTGGAAAGTAGTTTGGAAAGTTTTGGCTAAAGGAATACATATTCAGCGGAAACAATGCACACATCTGAAATGTGCACTGAAGAACCTTTGTTGTGCTTTCATCTCTTTCAAGCTCTAGTGGAGTCATGAGAAGTCCTAAACAATGAAGAAATAATTGGAGGAACAAACGGGTTTAAAATGTGCGTGAAGAAGACAAATAGTCAATGAAAACATTTTAAGTTATGTGGTGATTTCTAGCCAAACTGTCTTCTGTCCCTTATTTAAAAGTTAGGTTGTGTTGTGATTATTTACCACAGCTGAATGATCATGCATGCTTCAAATGAAAAATTACTTTGTATGTATTTAGAAAAGACAGTCCTGTAAGCTGGAACCTTACTCTGCATAGAGATGGCTTCCTCCTACTACTCCTGGTTATTTATAACTTCAGGTAGTAATTTGTCTATTGTTCAGTACAACACGGACTGGAACAAGTGACTGCATTTAAAATAGGAGCCAGTGCTTGTTCCTAGTGTATCCATAGACTGGTATCTATGTTGAGCTGAACCCATACTGTATTCAAAACGGGAAATTCAGAGGACATCCTTGGCTTTGAAGCAAGGATTCACCTCTGCCCCAGCTGTAGACACCCACACCATCTCTAGCTGTGTTTTTCTGAGGGGAGGGAAGGGAATGGGTAAGCAGTGAAGTTGTGGTGGGGCAGGTGAAACAGGAGAGGGTAACTTCTGGCTTGCATGGCATGAATTTGAAACTAGTTGAAGGAAACTGTACAAGTGATACACTTGACAATTATGGAGCTGTCTTTGATATTTCAGAGAAATAATTCATAGTTTTCAGGATGAGAACAAGGACTAATTGGAAGTCTTTCAATGTATTTAAAGAGATTATGAATTCCTTCAAGGTCAGGAAAAGAGTAGGATGCATATGGAGTCTAGATTTCAGCAATGTGAAGGCAGGGGGTCAGGAAGCAAATGTAACTAGTGACAGAAATCTAAATCTTAAGGAAAAAGTCCATTTTTCCAGAACACTGGGAAATGTCATTTGACTTAGATCCAAGGGAATCTGTGGTAAAAGAGTCTTTGGGGAGAGAGGAAAGTTATTTGTGCAACTTCCCTTCTGTGTTTTCTCTTTCTAAGAGTTTTTAAAAGTTATGCATTCTCAGTATGTAAATCTCTTCAGACATTTAAGGGACACTAAACAAATAGAAGAAAGGGAAGGTTTTATGATGAAAAGCCATTAAACGTGTGACAACATGTTTAAGGACAGTAATGCATTCTCTTCAGCTAGAAATGTACTGATCTCAAATATACTTTTACAAATCAGATAATTACAGTGAGAAATTGAACATGATAATTCTTTCCCTCCTATGTTTTCTCACAGAGAAGCCATTTATATTTAGGATTGCAAAGTGATTTCTCTATTTTCAATTTGATGTGCCCCACTGAGCAGCAGTTTGTACACAGGCTGTTTTCTTGTAGATCTTTGTTACTTTCAGATTAATAAAACAGCTTTTTTTAAGATAATCAGCTAGAAGTCATTTGGTATTGCATTATAACAGAAGTCAGGTGAAGAGGGAAAACCGTCCAAAAATATTTGCAAGCACAAAACAAGAACATGTTGGGAAGGTAAAAGGCTACTGAGAAATGCCAGAGAAAGAAGATGCAGTGAGCAAGTGCTACCATTTCTGCACCGAGAGTGCCCATCAGGTCAGTTTTGGCATGTTTGTATTGCATGCAGTATATTCGTAGAGCAAGACTGGGAGTTTTCCTAAAACTCAATTAAGATAAAATCAAATTTAGTCTTAATTTAAATGTACAGCATGGGACTACTAAAACTATACTGTGAGTGGAGGATTTTATTTTTCATGTGTGTTTGACTATATTAGTAGAAATCTTTAATATTATTATCACTTTACATTGTGTGCTGGTCAGTGTTTCCAATGCAGTCTCCATTCTTAAGGGTTTTTTTCTATGATGACAGAATTACTCTGGCCTGAAGTCTCTTGGTCAAGTCTGTTTCCAAAGCCCAGAAATAAAGGTTTTAATAGAGTTAAGGAAGATGACTAGGACTGAAATTTCCAGCAACAAAGATGGTGAAGGGCCTGGAGGGGAAGCCATATGAGGAGTGTCTGAGGTCACTTGGGCTGTTCAGCCTGGAGGAAACTGAGAGGAGACCTCATTGCAGTTACAGCTTCCTTGTGAGGGGAAGAGGAGGGGCAGGCACTGAGCTCTTCACTCTCATGACCAGTGACAGGACCCGAGGGAATGGCACAAAGCTGTGTTGGGGGGTTTAGGTTGGATATTAGGAAAAGGTCCTGCACCCAGAGGGTGTTTGGGCACTGAAACAGGCTCCCCAGGGAATGGTCACAGCACCAAGCCTGGCAGAGTTTGAGAAGTGTTTGGACGATACTCTCAGGCACATGGTGTGACTCTTGGGGGGCTGGTCCTGTGCAGAGTCAGGAGTAGGTCTTGATGATCCTTGTGGGTCTCTTCCAGATCAGGTTTTTCTGTGAAATAAAACTAGTTAATTTCTTTGTCTGATATTTCTGAGGAGATGGGTTACCTAACAGGCCAAAATGAAGCTTTTTATTTCAGATTGAAGTGATTTAGATTATTATTTAATGTGGTTACAACTTTTGAAGTTTTTCTGTGCTTTTTGGTCAACACCACAATGTTCTTACCAGTTTAATATCATAGAAAGATTTCCAGAGAGATCTTATTTAATAGAATCAACACAACACAAGATGATAGTATAAAATGCCCAATTCTCCCATAATTGCTGTGTTTATTTGGTTCAACATCCTTTTTCTCTTAAGAGTTACCAAACCACTCTTCATTGCAGTGGCTGTTGACTTGCTCTTACCATGTTTGCAGTATCAGTAGAGATACCAAAGGATGGAACTTTAAGTCGTGGTAAAAGGCTGTGTGCAGGTCTCAGCACTGTGTGCCATCTTGTACTTCTTGGCAGGAGAAGGCAAGGAGCCCTTTGTTAAGAGGTGTTTGAGTGTTTGCCTGGGTCAAGGGATGACTCAAGGAATGCAAGAAACTTGAGGAAGTGGTGCAGAAAGAATGAGAGTGCAACCAAAGAATAGGGGGCATGGCACTTTGAAGGTCCTTCCTCTAGACAGACACACTGACAGCCTGTGGGAACTTTGTACAGCTTTGACCTCATTTGAGCTGTGTGTTTCTTGCCTTTTCAGTGCAGCAGGTTATGTCAAGAGAAATTTCCCACTCCTGTTCCCTGATCATTTATGAGCATGAATGGATGGTGTTCAGTCCAAGCTTAAAATTGAGGTTTGGACTTCAGCTGAAAAACGTGACCTACTGACATAATACTGCTTCTCAGAGTGAGCATTGGTGAAGACTCCTAACAGCTGCATCTATGAGGTTTTTTCGAATACTATGTTTATTAATTTTTTTTTAAGCTGAAGTGAGCTAAATACCCTTATTTCGTGTATCTCCAGAGTATGTTTTAAAATTATGTCTATTCATCAAAAGGCATGGAAGGTTGGGATTTGATCCATTAGTGTGAGGTCCCGCAGGAAGAAAATGAGTGAAGAATTAATAAACCAAGCCTTAAATGTTGCAAACTTGGTATTGATACTGATTTCAAACAAACCAGAAAAGTTTAGGCTTTCAGGTAAGCTGCTGCAGCAGCTTTTTAAGAGCTTCCAAAATGAGCATGTGTGGCTCTGTAGTTTCAGGTGGCTTTTTTTTCTTTGAAGTAACATGTGTAGTCAGCCTCAGTTTCTCTTGTACTGGAAATGGAATGTAGTCAAATTTGGATGTTACCTGATGGAACAGATTGAGGGAAAGTGACTGAGCTGAATAATGATGGTTCTTTGATGAATTTTTGATTTGCAGATCATTGACATTTACTGATGGCAGTGTAAAAAAAATCACTCCTGAGACTGTAAGCCTGCTTGCAGTGGGCTGTATTCTTCCATGTCCTTTTTTAAAACTCTTGGAAGTAGCCGGTGAATCACAGGTTGAAAACCATTGGGTTTGGACCTGAAAAAACCAGAAAGGAGAAAGTATTTTAAATAGGTGAAATCCTCCTTCTCATTTGTATTTGCAGAACTTTAATTTGGGACTTTAATTATGGAATCTTGGAGCATGGTTCTTGTTACTCATGCGTGGATTTTAAGCTGCTGGTCTTCACCCATTGCCTAGGTGAAATAGCATTGCTCCACACTAGTATGGTATGGTCATGCTAACAACAAAATCATTGATACTGGAAGTTAATGTAAATTAAAATCATCAAAATGTTAATTTATGTTTTGCATTAATATGGCCTTTCTAAAATGAGTGGTACTTGTGGCATTTGGGATCTTACTATTATCCTTATACATAAGAGATGTCAGAAACACATTTGTGTGTTTTAAGTGACTGTGTCATGAAATAGCTGTGGCAATTGGTAAATTTTCACTAGTAAAGACTGAGAAACTTCATTTAGGCTCCTTACTATGTAAAGAAGCTCCAACAGGAATTATTTGTGAAATCCTGTCAGGAGTTAATTTAAATGGAAGCATCTAAATATCGTGTGATTAATAGAGCATCCAGATTAAAATGATACAAATACAAAATGATTTGTAATGTACTAAGACTGAGTGTTATTGCACAGTCAGAGCTGGTTGTGTATTTGGGCAGTGTTTTGTCTTCAAGTGCACATTCTGTAAGAACCTAATGGACAAGTAAGCATTTTTCCATTTGTGTGAGTTTGCCAGTAATATGTTTTCACTTAAGCTGAGATTCTGCCAAACTTCATACCTATTCATTTGTAAAACCACATTTGCTGTTCTGCATTTCAGCTCATACTGGGCTTCCTTTATTGTTGTGGGATGTGATATATGGATTTACTTATTTATTTAAACTTTCTGTGCTATTATCGTTGATGCTGATAGCAGAAGCTTAGGATAGGCACGTAGATTACACTCAGCTGCCAAACATTAGATATCTTAATTTCAGTGTCTTCTGTCAAAGAGGTACCTTTGGGATGAAATTTTCATCCTAAGTCATAAATGCTCCCATTAGTGGGGAAAAGTTTCTTTATTCTTTGAAGTATCAGTACTGTTGAGATCTGGTAAAAATGAAAGTTTGTGGGCAGATCCTAACTTTAGATATAGAAATCTCCCCCATAAATATTTTCAGGTTTTTTTTCAGTAGTAAACCTCAGGAAATTGCCCCCTGTACCGCTGCTAACAAGTTCCCCCAGTACCAGGAGAGCAACTGGTACGAGCTTTGATTTAAATCCAAAAAAGACAAAATGGCTTGGATTTTAGGGAGATTTGAAAATTAAATGTTTATGATCTCTAGGTGTCTGATAGCCTGAGAATATTCCAGGCCTGAAAAGCAAATGCAACGTGCCTGTCAGTAAAGCAAGAACTCTTTCCTTCCGCAGTTACCTGAAATTATAATTTCTCTTCCTGACTTCAGGCTGTCAGCTCTTAGAGGCTGTTGGCAGTGCAGGAGTGAGTGCTGCCCCTGTTGCAGCTTCCTTTGGAGTAATTTTGTGTGATGCTGAAACTGGGGATTATGATTGCCTGGACTCATTTAACTTTTCTTATCAACAAAGTGCATGGCAGTCTTAAGAGCTCCGTGAATGACATTGAAAGAAGCCACAGCAACAGGAGATACTTCAGCACACTTCTGCTGTTTTCAGGGCATGAGAGGCAGAGAATATAGACATGCTGTGTGTCTCAAAGGGACTTTGAGTAGGTTATTTCAGCTTGAAAAGGGATTAGACTTAGATGACTGCCGTGTCATGCAGCTGTAACTGAAGGTGCCTATTGAGGATAATTCCTTTCTATAACTGAATCCCAGCAGTTTTGTCAATGATGAGTAAGTGGAGAGAGGGAGAAATGATCCGTTTGTCATGGTGAGTGATACAGAGGCGAGAAAGTGCTCCTGAAAGGAGACATCAAAATGCACAAGCTGTGTGAAGCACCTTCTTCAGTACCAGCCCCTCTTGCAGCAACCACAGGCAAGTGAAGGGGAGAGGGCAGAGAGGAGAGAGTGATGTTGGCTTTCTTGTTCCTTTTCAGTTTTGGGGGCAGATTGGTGTTACTTGGGTGCCTCCACGCACAGTTATAGATGTAATCACATCCATCTAGCACTTCTGCATGTTTGGGTATTTTCCTTTCGTTCTAATACCTAATGCTCCTGAAAGTAAATCTGTTGCTCCCATTGAAGTAACATTTTTGCTTTAATCGTGTTTGCAATTGCAAGTAATATCACGGTTTCTAATTGAATCAGATTTTTTTTTATGTAGCAGCAAATACTATTCAAACGGCTCAGTTGTCTGTGGATGTTTCTAAATAAAAAGCCTGGAGGTGGGGCCGAATATGTCTGTCTATAAGCAGTTCTGGTTATTGCTTATAATAAATTGGCTTTTCACATAAAACTTCTTTCTCAAACCTAATTAACTTTTATATTTTCTAAAACTTCTTTGGCAGCCAAGGCAACATGCCTACTGCCTGTTCAGTTCTTTTATTGGGTTGAACTAGGACTAACATTTAGATAGAATACATTTTGACGTTTGAATTTGACGTAAATTCAAATGTTTCAGGGGAACATGCATCCTCCACGGGTGATTCTCTTGTCACCATTATGATGTTGTACTGTAAATATAATTTGTAAGTGGGCTTTCAGTAAAAGCAGTGATGCATTTATTGTTTATTCCTGGTCTATTTTTCCTCATGGTATAAAATCACAGCTCCAAGTTACTTTTTTTTTTTAATTGAAGTTATTTTCTAGAAGTTTGTCATTTTTAAGTAAATCAGACTGGATATTCCTGTGTTACTTCTCAGTGATTATCTCTCTGCAAAAGGAAATGTGAACTCTAATCTTCTGCTGTAAGAGTAAATAGAAAGAGACATTGTCAATTTGAATGTTTTAAAATGAAATAATTTTGATATCATGATATAGTATCTTTTTAATATATCCTGTTTTTCTAGCTAACAAGAACAGTAAAAAGACTTTTAAATGAATGTTTCATTCCTTTTAAAGGAATGCTTAAGGCTCTCCTATTGCCTGTTCCTCTTGTTAAGCCCTGCTCCTGTAGGGAAATGGCTCTGCTATCATCTTGCTGGCTTGCACCTGAGTGTCCAGAGGCACTTGGTGCTGCCTTGGTTGGAGCTTTCTCCTTGGGGGAGCTGGTTGATGATCTCACGGCCTTTGTGGAGAAGACCACTCACTGGAAAGTCTGAGCTCATTATTAGCAGATCGAGCTAGAGGAAATTATTTTTCCTCTTACTGGCTTCTCTTTGGTAAAGCAGTTACAGTAGATTGTTGGTTACTGGACTTCTTACACTAACAGGAATAATGTTTTCTGATTGAGACAAGATTTTGAGCCTGGGGTTGTTCTGGTGCTATGTGAGAAGAAAAAAAGTGGTGGCACCTAATTCAAAGCAGATTCTATTCAGTTTTTATGGTCTGTAGGAAATTTCTTCCAGGTTTTTATAAAGTAAAGATACAGATGAAATGTTGATTTGTGTCAATATATTTTATTCAGTATGCAGCATGAAATGCGAAATTGATTATTTTTGGTTCAACTGTAAATATTAACATTAAGAAACCAAGCTAGTCTGTGGTTCATATTAGGTTGTGATAAATTAAAATTTATAATTAGTACAGTGAACTTTGAGTGAGATGCTTTCTTCATGTAAATTGTCTTTGGGTCACCTGAAATACCAGTTCTAGCACTCAATACAGGTTGAAGTCTTAGTGATTACAACAGGTCTCATCAGAATTTTAATGGAGTATGTATGGTTTGAATTCATGTCTATTCCTTTTTTATAAAGTATTTGTAGGTTAGTTTCTGTTGAATTTAATGACAGAATACAAGTTTGGGGTTTCTTCTTTACCATGCCGCAGTTAATATAATTAGATTGCATAAATCACATCTTGCATGTGATGATGGTGATATTGTGAGCCTTTATGAACTTCAGAGGAAGTCAAGACTTGGAGCTTGTGAAATGTGTTTGTTCTGGTTCTCAGGGTTTGATTAAATTTAAATCCAGCACGTGCCAGTTTGTGGTATTAGTAATCTTAAAGCGTTATTTGTATTTTTTAAAGAAAATATTTCAGCATATTGAAGGAATTCTGAACATACGTATCTGTGGCTAATTTTAGAAAATAATTTCCGAATATATAGTTTAGAAATAATTATGTGGCATTTTAGGATTAAATTCTTCTTAATGCAAATTACAAATTAGGGAGGGAGGAAGAAAAAAAAGGATAGTAGCAATTTGACCCTTAATATTAAAATCTACACCAATAGTTCCTTAATATAATTTGGATCTGAATTTAGCTGAAGTTTTGTTTATGCTTAGACTTGGAAGCCTATCCTTTCTTGGGGGGGCAAAGGGGAATATTTAATATTTGTGCCTTGTTCTTTTGGTGGAGGAGGAGCTTGCTAGCCCATGTCTGCGGTGGATGTAGGGAATCCCGTCAGCCTCATGCCAGGCTGCCCAGTCCGAGCCCCGGCCTGGTCCCGTGCAGATTTCGGGTGTGCTGTTGCACGTGGTGATGCTGGAGTGTGAACGCGAGCCTCGTGCTGCTCTGGCCCAGGGCCGTGGGCACGCTGACAGCGGTGCCACTGCTGGCCCCTCTTCCAGGGGCAGGCTGGGGACAAGGCTTGGCTCTGCCACCTCCTGCAGTAGCCAGCAGAGCTGAGCAGGCGCTCGGGGGCGGGAGATGCTCTGCCATATCAAAGGGTGCTGCATATCCCACCCTGGCATATGTTCTCCGTAACCCCCTGCAGGAGCTGTCTGCGTCAGCCGGAGCGCCTCCGGGCTCCGCACTGCTGTGCTGCCATGGAGTCTCTCTCAGATAACCTCTGGTTCTCATCTGGACAATTATTGTTTAATATTCTGCTGTCTCGTCCGTAGCCCTGATCTCCGAACTGTTGTTTTGTTGGTTTTGTTATTTTTCTTTAACAGCTGTTAATTAGCAGCTGCAATAGTAGTCTCAACAGTTTAACATCAGACACTGGAAATTAAGTGGGCCTGCTCTGTTCTGGAATCAGCAGGGCACACATTTCCATTAATTTAATTTTCAAACAATTTCATGTTTTCTTTTTGCTTACAGCATTTGAGGAAGCTGGGATTATTTAGTGAGTTCTCAGTGCAGCACTGTTTCTGAAAACAGAGTTTTGACTCTTAAAATCTCCATTTATTGATGCCCCACTGTTCCAGGGCAAGTATGTGCTTTTCTGAAGTGTATATAAGGTGCTAAATTTTTTAACTGCCATTAAAAAAAACTTAGAACCTCAGCTTCATACTATCAAAACATGAAGTCTTAGCTACAGAGGATCCAAACGTTCCTGTTAGTGTAGTAGGTTTAGAGTCTCTGTTCATGGAAATATTTGAAACCTGAGTGGACGCAGCCCTGAGCAACTTGCTTTGGTTGCTCCCTGCTTTGAGTGAGAGTGTTGGACCAATCAATCCCCACAGGTGTTTTTCAACCATTGTCAATTCCCAGGCATTCAACAGTTTCCAAAAGCGGAAAGAATCATTCCAAGACCCTCACTCTCCATTGGTGGCTTGTCTTGAAGGATCCAGGCATAAGAATAAAGACCAACCCAGAGAAGTAAATGTAGGATAGATGCTCATTACCCACATGACAGGGTAGAAAAACTGAGCATGAACTTCCTGGTGCAAACTGTGGCATCTGTTAGGGAAAACAACGTAGTTATATTTGAAAAGGATGAGTTGCCTCATCCTTTCCAAACTTTTTAGTTTGTTTGTGCCTCTGTTTAAAATCGTGTAACTGACCTACAGCTTCTCAAATGTTTCTAAGAGACTTTCCCGTTATAAAGTAGGGTAGGGATGAAAAACAGGGGTAGTATGGGTTAAAAAATATATGTTCCAAGATGTTTCTCTGCAAAATGTTGATGGGCTCAGAAGTAATTGGATGTATAAATGTATTAATGTACCTTCACACTATTGTAAGGAATTTTATTGCTGGAATTGTAGTTGATTATCTAAGTCCTAGATAGCATATCTGTGACTGGAGAATCATTTTGAAAATTGTGGTGTAAAAAGTAGGACATAAAATAAGCTTCATTTTTGTGATTTAGTAGGTATAAGGATCTCTTAAAAAACTAGAAAGCCATTTTATCCTATGCTTACATATTTGGATAACTAATAAAACAAAAAGACTATGGTTGGGATTTTCTTTTCAAGTCTAAAAGTAATTGGTTAGAAATGAAGCATGAGAAATTTCTGTCCAGAAGATTATTTTTTTTCAAAGTGTTTGTAACTGAATGAAAAATATATTTTAAATGAAGTGGTCTTTCAGCATATGTTTATGCCAGTTCTAGTGATATTAGTCATGGAAGGTCTCCTGTGTGGATCTGTCACAACCTAAGGGAACAAATTATTCCCTTTTAAGAGAAGGGGGAAAACAAATATAGCACTACCTAACTGAACTTTTATTTCACTAATTCCAGATACATATTTTTGTCAGTTTTTTCCCCCCTTTTGGTTACAATCTTATGAAAGGAGTTTGTTGTCTGTAAAAACATGCAATTCATTAATCCATTTCAAGTTTGTGGGGATTTGGTCATTACTTTTATTTGTGGGGTTTTTTTTCACAGAGGTTGATGCATATTTCTGTTTGTAATACAAAATGAATGAGAGGGTGTCCACTGTTGTAAATGGTTAAAGGATAAAATATTATATACCTAATGTTTAGCTGACTTTCATTTGGCGTTATTTTATTCAGTTCTTTTACTGTAGATGCCCAGTGGCTGCATATGAGAGAAGTAAAATAATAATATTTAAAACTATAACAATGAGGAGACCAGAGAAGTCATGGATGAACTCTAGAGGCCTAAAAAGAGAAAAATGGGTAATTTAATAACAAGGCACTCAGTCTACTTATGTTGCTCTACAGACATTTGAGTACATCTTCCTACCTTTAAATCTGTCTGAGAAAAGTAACTGAGCTATTAAAAGTGCTTGTTAAGGTAAAGTAAGCTTCAGCTGATATTTTTTGGATTTCTTTAGTTTCACACAAAAAATCTAACCGTTTTTGAAGAATGAGTAACCTACTCTTTTTCTTAACTTTCTTGTTTGATTTTTTTTTTCTTGTCTGCTGTTGCTATAATCCTTTTTGTACTGTAATGCTACAGTTCCTTCATAGGGAAGGAATAGATTTTGCTGGAAACACTAAACTAGTACCTCAGTTTTACAACCTTTTTTCCAACGAAGAAAAATATTTTTCTCCGTGTACAGAATGGAACACTTCTTGATAAGTGTCAGCTTTGAATGGTTATAAACCAGATCGCAGGAAAATATCAAAGCAACTGTATTTTCCTGTATTAAAAAAAAAAAAACAAAAAACAAAAAAAACCCTAGCAAATGAGTACTTTAAAAATTATAAGTGCACTGTCATGATTAAATTTGCAGAAGTGATTTTTGAAAGGTAAAAGCATATAATTTTGGTTGGGTCTGCATGAAGCACTTTTACTTTATGTGACATTTGTCTTGAGTATGTTGAGCTGGAGAATAAACTCAGTAGGTGAATGTATCTTCTGTAAACCAAAACAGACAGCTTATTTTTTTAGGTGAATTCCAAACCAAAGTAAACTAAGAAGAAACTACATGGCTAGAAAGATGTGATCACGCTTTTTCTTAGTATTTAATACCTCAAAGAATTTTTCCTGCCAGCATTTATTCTGATTCCAGAATTCTTAATTTACTTTGAGTTTCTCTATGTGGAAAACCTGGGTACTTCAGAGTTCAGTAAGCTGTGCCAAGAAGTGTCTGTAGGTTAAAAATATTTAATATGAAGTCTTTGGATACAGCCTCGCTGTTAAGAGGGATGGGGAGGGCGCAGAGAGGAACAGCAGCAGAGGATCTGTGATTCCCTCACTGTGTGAGGAGTCTTTCTGCATTGCATTGCTCAGCCCTAGTAGAAGGGGTATAGCTGACTCCAGCTTTCCCTCCTGGACCTGTGCTGAGGAGAGGTTTGGGCTAGTAAGGAGAGATTGAGTACTAAGATCAGTGGTATTGCAGGCAAGCACAGAGGGGAAACAGAATAAAGGCTGTGTCTGGCCAAAGCTACAGGTCAGGATTTTGCATGAATCAGGGCTGTGGAGGCAGCACAGCAGCACTGGCCAGGCTGCCTCCCAATTGCCCAGAGTGAGCATTAAAGAACATGACAGTTGCTGGAGGTGCCGTTCTCCAAGAGACATTTTCCTCCATATGCTGTGGTCTTGTCCAGTTATGCTCCACTCTGGGGACTAAGTCTTCATGAGAGTTAATGTGACTCTAAGCTCCAGCCTTTGGTCTGGATTAACCAGCTGCATTTTAGGCACAGCAGTTTCTGCGTCTGTGTTACTCGTTCTAACAGATAAAAGTGATTCCCGAGAGCCATTATAGCCCTGGAATGGCATGTTCTTGTAGCCTTACTAGGTAATTTCAAACTGACTGTTCACATGTGACACTTGTTAATGCTATGTTCTTTGATTAAATCTGAATGCTCTATCAAGTTCACTGACAAATAAATTGATCGAGAGATCTGTGTTCACTCAAGAACCTGATGAACTCTCCTTAATGGATCATTTGTTTTCTTGAATGTCCTGTGTGAAGGGTGGTGTGGGTATGACAGTGCATGCAATAGGGAAATGTTTTGGTTTAAAAATTAATTAGGATTTAGTCAGACATGAATTTTTCCTCTATTTTATAAATTGTCAGTGACAATGCCAAATACAGGTGGTATTAGCAAGGTCTAGGTATTTCTTTATAGGCAGGAATCTTTTTTTTTTTAAAAGTTTTATTTGTTTCCACAACCTTGGTATTTGATAATGCTTCAACTAGAGTTATTATACATGAACATGAACTACCAGGTTTCAGGGTTTTACCCTTTGCCTCTGCTGTACCTAAAAACAGCCAGGATAGATCTTACCTCTTGTAAGATCCTGCATGGCTGGAAATGGACTGGGTGAAACACCAGCTTTCTCCATGTGCTATCACTGCAGGGGTTTCTGCTTGACTGAGCTGAGGAGAAGCTGCTGGCAGGACAGTGTTGGTGACAGCCTTCTGCTCTGGAACTTGCAGATTCCTTGGTCTGCTGTGTTTCATGGTGTTGAGTCAAGCTTGTCATCTTCACCAAGCACTTGAGAACTGTGAAGGACAGGGTCTGAAAAAGGCTGCTTATCGAGCCCTTCAGTGGGGAACAGTTTTTACAGGCTTTTTGGGGAGCATCATCATCCTTTTGGACTGTGCCATGTTTTTAATGTGCTTCTAGGTGATTTCATTTCAAGATTGTCTGTAAAGGTATGAAATGTGAGTGTTTAACATCACCTAGTGTTTCTCTTCTTTTTGAAGCCTGGCTGCCAAAATCATGCTTTGTCTCCCTGTGCTTCCCTCCTGGATAAAAACAGGTTAGGTAAAATCCTGTCAGTGTTTGGCTATATTTTTTTGGTGCTGGATGTACAGTTTGCTCCCCTGAGTTCACTGAGATAATTTAGTTGTGTGAAACTGTGTGACGCTGGCATGATTGGTCTTGAAATAATGTGTGTTCATAAAAAGCATACCGATTTCCATGCCTATTATATTTTAGAAGTGGACTCTAGGGCTTTCATTTCACATGTCAGTCCTAAAGCCTTTTTTACCCTTTCCTTTCTTCTAATGGTAATTGATTATAGATAGGTAACTTTTGGACGTACTTGAATACAACCATTTTTCATTCATACTGCTTAGAATTACTTTAATGCTGTCGCATGGTAATCACATAAAATGTGCTTCTTTCGAGCTGAAGTTGTCCTCTTGCATTAAGGTAATGTTGATTCTATAACATTATCTGTATTGTCACAATTTCTCTCCTTGGCATTGCTGCAGCAAGGAGACGAGCAGTAGCTAAATTTTCTCGGAAGTTCCTACTGTACTACAGTGTTTAAAGTAAAAAGAAATTACTTGACTGCTTTTTAGTTGGATGGTTAACTTGGGAGTAGATTTTGGACCTGAAGCTCGGATTTTAAAGCTCTGTGCAAGAGCAGAAAGGAGCTTCAACTCCAGCTGCTTTATGAGCAATGACAGCACTTGTTTCCTGAAACTGTCAATGAAAGTGGTGGGGGCAGTCACAGGTGACTGTCACCTTCAGTCTTGAGACATGCCACCCTAGGTCTTTCACTTTTCACTGCAGACATGGGACGTGTATTTCTTCTGGGGATGAATCCACAGCACCAGTTTTGTTCTGATAACAGCATCTGGCACTAGATTGATTTAACAGGCTCTGAGGTTTGCTCTTTTCAGATATGCGCTTGTACGGCAGCTTCTGTGCAGCCCTGACATGGCCACACGCTACTGTTGTTTTTTCTGCCTCCTAGCACCACGTGTGAAGCTAAAGCTCTTTGACACCTGCCATTTGGACCCTTTTCTTACTGAAAAATGTCATCGTTTTCAGACAAGATGAAGACAGATATCTGATCATTCTTCCCTTCACAGGGATGTGCTGAGGGCATGGTTCGTACACAGCTGAATAAAGGCTTCCAGACTGGAGCTATACAGTTAGTTTTATTAGTTTAGTATGGTAACTAGTTCTTCATTTGGGAGGTCATAGAGAGTTTTATCTAATACAAAAGAAATTAAAGCGTGATAACTCATTGTTATGTTTGCAATAATTGTCAGACCTCTTTCATTCTGCTGCAAGTAGCAATTGTCTTGCTGTTTTATTGGCAGGAAATGTCACATCAGTTTGGGGAGGAATGATGGTAGTTGAAGAATTGAAATCAGAGAATTTTGAGCTCTTGTAATTCTGTAATCAGTGAAATTTTTTGAGGGATATGTTTTCTGCATTCATCCACATCTGAAAGTAGAACTGGGCTGCATTTTCTGAAGTAATAACATTTCTAAAAGGAGAAGCTTTTAAATACGCTGCCCCAAGTGCTTCCCCTGTATTCTCGAAAGCTGTTTTATGCTAGTAGATAGGCAGTCAGGTTACCTGACTCAGAACATAATTGTCCTTAAGTTTGAAATATCCTTTTATTACATTTGATTGCAGGCAACGAGATCTTAGAATGAAAAATCAACACACAGCCTTCTTATAGACTTCAAAGCAGTAAAAGACAAAAATGCTGGGCCAATATTTCCAGCCTTCAGAGGAGTGGGTAATACTTGAAGACAGCTGTTTCAATAACTACATTTTTTAGCACACTTATCTTTTGGTCTTTTTCATACATTTCTCCTGAGATTTGGATGCAGGTCTTTTTAATTAAACTGTCTTTCATTTCTTATATTCCTTTAAATTTCTTACGAACAGACATTAAGGAATTCTTGCATTTTGTCTGTTATTGAAAGACTATAATTTGGTGTTTCAAACCATTAAATTTTGCATGTTGGTCTTCATTTGAAAGAGTGTACTTTGATTCTGTAGGGAAATTTCGTTTTGCATAAGCATACTGGAAAAAGTGGAAAACAGAGCGTCATTGTAAGACTAAGGGTTATTTTAAGATAAGTCATTTTTAATGATCTGAAGCAACAATACCAACACTTATTAGAGTATCTTGCTAAAGATGGATTGAAACAGGTCTAATTCTTTTCTCTTGAGTAGGTTCTAAAGATCTTTACTGTCTACCAGGAAAGCCATCAGCTTAACTGGTGCTAAATATCAGTTGCGGCTGAACAGGAGAGAAATAATCCCTAATGAAAGGATGATTGCCTTGAACTTCTGTCATTTCAGCAGCTGCGTGATAAGGTGCTTATTTATTGTCCCTGCTGTGGGGTCAGCAAGCTGTTTCAAAAGTAGGGTTTGTAACTGGAAGAGGTGATGTTATCCTGTGTTGTAATCTGCTGCAAAACAGAGTCCCTGGTATGAAATAATGTAGTAATTTTTACTTTACAAAGTAGATTGAGTTGGTCAAGAGCAAATTTCTTTCTTTGCATGGCATGATTTCCAGTGAACTTTGTAAAATACAGAACAAACTCATTCATACATGGCTAGAAACACTGACTTTTTTTTGTTCTGACTTTGAAATGCTGGTTGTAAGCAGAATTTCACCTAATATTTTCTACAGAAACTTACAGAATGCAGCCGAGCAGCCATGTGGGGTCTGTATCACTGCTCATTGTTTGGTGTGCTCTCTAAAGACTCTTTGTGGGGTTAACTTCTGGTGTGCTGGGGAGCTCTGAAGCAGGAGCTGTACTTTAAGGCTTATGGTGTCCCTCCTGCATCTAGTTAAATAGTTGTGACTGTGAGTCACTATGAGCTTTTTTTGTAATACTTTTGCTAAAGATGATTGTAACAGCTTTTGTCTAATTTGACTGATTTTGAAAGATGGACTGTCATATAAGCAAAACTTTTATGGCATGTAGTGACTAAAAGTTTTGAGTGAAGCAATGGAAATTTGATGAAACTGTGTATTTCAGTATTAAATATATTTTACAATGAAAATATCTCCCAGGTTCTATATATTGTTAACATTTAAAGCTAATTCTTTATATTGTTTAAAAATCACAGATGAATTGTATGCTTTTTGCCTTGATTCTATTGAATAATGATTGCTTTCTAGTATAATCCTTTTTCATGATCCTGACATCTTCCTTTGCTATTACCACTACTTTATTGACAATGGGGAAACACCAGATTATGAATCTTATCTATCAGAATGAACAGCCTTTTGATAATCTCTTTGGCCTTTTTATTCTTTGAATACATTATTCAGTATGTAGCAGAACCTTTTAATCTCACACTTCCATGACTTGTGTTCCTCATATGAAAAAAGCAGCGGCATAGCAGTGTCAGAGCCAGGCTCTGTCAGTCCCGGTGTCCTGTTGTTCCTGTGGTGCAGCACGTGTGGCTGCACAAATCACAGCCCAGCCTGTGCTGTGCTGCGAGCTCCAGCTGGCCACAGTCCCGACCACAGCAGAAGGAGCTGTGCCCAGCACAGAGGTGCTGCAGTATTCATGTGCCCGAACACGAGCTGCTGGGAGGGGCAGGTAACTCTGCCTTTGCTGATGGTGAGGAGGTGAAGGGGCCACGCAAGTTGCTTCTGCCGTGGGCAATGTCCCGCTTGACAGGGGAAGAGAGAGCAACACAAGTCACAGTGCACATGAGCAGGTTCTTGCTGTTTCCTGTGAAGAGCTTTTCCCACCTCCCCATGGTGGTTCTCAGTACTCATCAGAAATGGGTGTGTGGGGAGGCGTGTAACAACAGATGCAGCCATCCTGTTTCTGTAGTGTGAATCTCAGCCCTTTGGGGTGTTAGGCTCTTCTGGAACTAGTTGTGACTTCTGTGTTTTCAGTAAGGCCCAATGGATTTCTCGTTCATGAAGTAGCCCAATCTTCTTTTGAGCATGTGCTTAATTAAGTCTTCCCTGCCCCTTCTTAGTTTGTTTTCAATCATAACATCTGTCAACATAATTAAAGCTTGATACATTCCAATTGAGTGTGTAAATGCAGCGTTCTTTTCTAGAGAATATTTTGTCATTTTATTTCATTTCATTTTTCTGTCCTGGGTGATTCATAAGCCAATTATTTTAGTAAATAACACTGAATAAACCTTTGATTCTTTTTTTACTCTCGTACTTTGTGGGAGCTTCTGGCTTTCATAGCCATGAGTTTGTGAACAATATATTTATTAATTAAAATGTAAAAAGTTGGGTTAGAGGAATTAGCCACAATTACTAAATTATGATTGTGAAGGGAGTTCTTCTGGCAGGTCATATTGTATGGCCAAATATGAGAGTCTTGGCCCATTTTGAGGTTGACATACCCTTTGCTTTTAGAGTGACCATGATTTTCTTCCAAGTAATAAACACCAGACTCTTCTTTGTACCGGTATTGTTTCTTAAAATGTTATTTTAAAGGGTTGAAGTTGTAAATCTGGGATTTGGAGGTTGTAGGAACAGCAAGTTATGTAAAGTTGGATAAAGTTGCTTTTTGTTTCTCTGTAGGTTGTTAATCCAGCATTGCATTTGATTGTGGGGAAGTGACCACAATGTAATGTAAGAGTCTGAAATGCTGGTGAGGTTCATGAAAATGTCAGGAAGGTGCATTTATCTTTAAACCCACAAATGTCTGGCCTGATATATCTTTTCTTTCTTATACATACATTAGATTTTTTTACACAGTTTTGAAAAGGTTTACTGTGAAAACTTACTACCTAAGAAATGTGCAAGTTTTAAAAATGGTATTTTAATTAAACCGCTGTTGTTAACTAGCTGTTTACATGTCATCTTTATACATTTTTGTAGATATGTAATAGCTTTGAATTTAAAAAAGAGTAAATTGTAAGTATTCATAGATTTTATTTTTTTTATCTTTTATAAGAAAGGCTCTTTTTTTTCTGTAAAAAGAAGGAGATTTAAAATCTGAATGTTTTCAAAACCAATCATCTTTTCAGACCAAATATGTAATGCTTATTTAAGCTGAGTAAGAAAACAACTTGCTTTAGTGAATGTTAAAAGGCTCCTTAAAGTATTTAGAATACAGCTGGTATGGTCTCTAGCATAAAGCTTAGGGCCCACCAGGTGGTGCTGGTGGAATATATTTAATGTTGCTTTAGCTGCTTAAAATGTGTCTTAACAACTGTGAATGAGATGGGTGCAGTATAGGAAAACTTAGTTCATATGCAACAAGCCGGTTTGTACAATTGAAAAGAATACACTGTAATATTATGTAGTGGCTTTGTGATTTGGGCACTTTAATATTTAAAAGTTGGATGTAGATGCTGAGGAAAAAACCCTTATCTGTAGGATGGCTGATGTGGGAAGCACAGTACAGAGGTGTAGTCCCAGATCCTTTACCTGCTTCTTTGTTAATTCAAAGAGAAGTTTATGAAACGTGTTCATACATGTACTAGAAGCATATCGTATCATATCATAACCATGTGCTTATTTACCTACTACATATTGACTTTAAAAAGCAAAATAATTTTTCAATAAAGCTGTTTTCACTGTTTAGATTTGGTCAGAATCTTTCCTCCTAAGGAGTGCACAGTGATAAGGGGTGGGGGGAACCAATTATTTTGGTTTCATCTATTATGTGGCTTAAAAAGTCAAACTACAAACAAATTCTGAAGATACACAAGATTTTGATACAATTTCACCAACTCTTATGAAGCTTTTCTTTTGGCTCTCTTGAGAATTGTATCCATTGTAGAAATGGGAAAGGGAGATGAAGAACAGTGTGGACTGCAGTAGTTTGGAGTAAATTTCTATTGCCTACTCATTTGAGCATGTTTGGTTTTGTCTTAATATGCCCTGATGTAAACTATATATACATTATTTAAAAGGCATAATGTAGAGCATTTAGCAACGTTAAATTAGCTTAAATTGTCTGTAAAGCCATCCCTCTTTTCAAGAGAATGATGAGGATTTGGAAAACATACAAAATGTCAGTGAACCAAAGTGACTGTCTCCTGTCTAGTCAAAAAGTAAAATCCAGAACAACTGCAGACAATCCCTAAAGGTATTTTGCATGTAATCTTAGTATTTTGACCAAGCTAAATGTTTTAGCATTCGGTGTGCCATTGTCACAACAGTAACCACCTCATTGTAGCAGTGTCAAACCATGAGATAGCCATGAATAGTTCTGTAAAAGTTTGGTTGACTGTTGTTGAATGAACCAGAGGATGATTTCTTTGAAGCATGTGGCCTTATGCGTTTAATCTGGGAAAAGATTTATTTAACGTCTGGGTTTTGCTGTCGTGGGCAGAGCAGTGTGGGGTTCTACGTGAGTGGAAATTCTTGCTCCCCTTTTCCACATCTGCTACACCAAATACTTCATAGAATAACTGCATGCATATGCTAAACCATCTCAGAGTGGATCTCAAGTATCCAGTGTGTGCTGCTTCTAAAAGTGCTTTTTATATCGTGTTCTCTTTCTTGAGATAATTTTTACTTGGCTTCCCCCTTCTCCTCACCCCAGTGTATAAATGTTTTTCCTCTTGAGGAAAGGAAATACGCTTTTTTCAAATGTTTCTGTCTCCTATCCTGAGTTTTAATTTTATCTACTCATTTTAGCAAGGAGTTTTTGTACTGCCTACCTTAAAATTTGGCACGAGTCACATATTACCATGGAATGACAGTATTAATGCAGCCCTTCTGCTTCTGCAAATTGTCTGTGTAGTATTAATGAGAAACATTAAAGTGTTGATTGTGTTAAAATTGCCATCAAGGTCACATCAGTTTTTTCACTGCAGAAAATGCTGGGAGAGGATCAAACAATAAGCTGTGCAGTAGGACAGTTTATAGTACAGCGCTGTAAAAATGAGTGCAAAACACTGATTTTTTTTTTTTAATCTAAAATTATATTACACTTTATTATCAATGTATAAAATTTAAAAATTGCATGAGGGCTAACTTTTGGGATCTGTTAGAATACAAAGATTGAAGAGTGATTACTGAAAAGCTGTTAGAAATGTGTGCTCATGTGTGGTTTTTTGGAAGCAGTATCCAGAAAGGAAGCGCTTGCCAGATGCTCCCTTTATAAAGTGTGAACAGGTTAAGAAATACGCTCTGCTGCATTGTTCTTTAAATTACTCGTTCATCAGAGAAATCAGTTTTATGAGTCTTCTGTCAACATCTTTATGTTCAGCAGTTAGGTTTTTGTGATACGATCTTCCTTCTGAGCGCTGAGATGGGAATGTTTTATGAATGTCATTTATAGTGAAGGAGTGCTCATAATACTGAATCTTTTTAAAAGATCATGTAAATAGTTTCATTTTCACTTGCCCAGTTCACCTGGTCTAAGGATTTTTTTTTCTCTGTTAAAGTGGTTGTTTGAATGCATCTGGAGTTACACTAATTCAGAAGAGAACAGGATTTTATTCTCTGTATTTATTGAAAGATCCAGTCTGTCCGTACTATTGAACTGTTCTTTAGAGTTTTGGGTACTTTAAAATCTGACTTGTGTGTACAGCACTCCACCGTATTCCAGCTTTGATTGGGGAAGAGGGGAATCTGTAAAAGCTACAGTAAGATATTCTTACCTTTTATATTTGCATTTTACACTGTTTACTGATACCATGCTTGGAACACTGAATGGGAATATATTTCACCTCTGAGCTGTTCTCCAGCTTTTTCTAAAGGGAGGAGCTTCTAAGTATCAGTTTCTTTATTTAAAAATTTGACCTAGTAAATGTTCTTAAAAGGAAAATTTATAGTCCAGTTTTAAAACAATATAAAGCAAAGTTATGGGTTTTTTTGCTGAAAGGTCTGTTTCTTAAGGACTGTGGTTTCTCTGCTTATGGCAAAGATTAGTTATTCTAAAAGTGGAATAGTAAAAGTAAAAATAGTTCTGAAACTGATAGTATTAACCTCCAATGCAGTAGCTGTATGATTTCATAATTATCAACCTGAAATTCCAGTTCTGTTGAAGTTATTTGAAGAAATACACTGTTGATTCAGCGGTGTCAGAATCTCACAGCTGAAAATAAACTTACACTGTGAATACTTGATTGCAGTTTTCTCTTGAGTGGAACTGGAGCACTTGAGGGGTTTTTAATTATGTGTTTGATTTGAATTGCTGAGTTTATCATCATTACCGAATGAGTTTGAGGTGTATGGTAGATACATGAACTGTAGTTTAAGTTCCTGAAGACAGGCAGTCTGGTTTTTTTGGGGCATGGCAGTGAGAGCTGGGAGAAGACGGTATTGAATGCTGCTGAGAAGGGAGCTGCAGTTCTGTGGCTAGGGCTGTATCAAGTTGGGGCTTTTTGAGTGTTTTAGGGCAGCTGACTTTTGACAATGTGTGTGCACGCTCATGGCTTGGATCCACGTAATAGTTGAATGTTAGATTTTAGAATATAGGCGTGTTTAATGAAATTGTCAGGTAGGCTTTTGTTTTGTTTATGGAAGCTGGTTTGCCTATTTGCTTCTGGTAACACTTGTTTCTTGTATTCATTTTCTCTCCTCTTGTAAAGATTGAGACGGGGACTGATATCATGCACAGTGTGTATTTATAATAAGGCCAGAATTGATAAAAAATGAATGTTGCGGGTCAGGGAGAGGTGTTTTGGCTTAAATTGAGATATTTTCCTTTGTACTGTCTTACTTCTGTAAGTATTCGGTTTATTCAAAACATGAGGCTTTAAATAAAATCTAAATATTCACTTAAGTCACTTGCAAAGTCTTTCACTTGTGTTGTTCAGTTGTGTGCTGTTTCACATATTCGCCATTTCATTTTTCAGCATTGTCAGTGAAGCAGGAGCATCGATCTACAGTGTCAGTCCAGAAGCATGCAAGGAAATGCCAGACCTAGACCCTAACCTAAGAAGTGCAGGTATGAAGAGTATTTAATTTTATCACATTTCAGCATGGTGCTCAAGTCTCAGTTCTCAGACTGTTTTGTTTATATTGTTAAATAAAATAATAGTCAAAAGTAGAAAAAAGGTTTGGGTATTTTGTTTCTATACTTTTAATTCTACTGTCATTTCACCTTTGAAGTCCCAGGCGTGCAAATGAATGAGATCATCTTCTACTAACGCCTGTAATGTAAAGATCCTTGTGGATGTATCCCTTCAACAGGCTGGTGCAGGAGAATTTATGGCCATGCATATAACCAATGAATTGCATAAACTTTCATAGTTGCACATGTCCATGCCCACAGGGCCTTGACCTTCCCTCTTCTCCTCTGTGTGTACATAAATATCTCTAGCAATAATTAAACCATTCAAGGGCTAGAAAAACAATGTAAAACTAGAACAGGTAATTTAAAGGTGTCCATTTGTTGTGATCACGGGAGTCTTCATGTAGCTGAATATGGTTTTCAAGAAATACTGTTTAGGTTTTGTTTTTAAAAAGTTATCTACTTCAGCATAAATGTCACTAAGGTCTAACACAGCAATTGGGAATGTGCAAGTGTTGCCGCTATTATAATTTTCAGTGTTTGGTCTGATAATTTTCAGAGTAGTCTTTAAAGATCAAATTCCTAGCAGCTCTGTCCGTGTCCAAGTTCTACTGATGGATTTGTTTTACTCGGAGACAGCTGTAAGGGAGGTTTGAGGTTATTTTTGTATTATTTCACTTAGTATTTTTAATTGTGTGTCTTATTGTATTTGTTTTTATCTACCTCAGGGGTTGTTTTATTCTTAGTTTTTCTGCAATTTGCTGTCATACTCAATCAAATATAGCGTATTGGAAAATGCAGCAGCACTCTTATATAAAACTTTTCCAGTCAAAATTATGATGCTCTTAAAATTAATGTTTTTCTATCAGGTTACTGGCCTGGAAATCCTTTGGAGGGTATAGATCAGCAGAAAAGAATTCTGACATGCTATTCAGGGGTAAAACTTTATAGAATTCCTCATGTTTCCCTTTCCTCTTATTTCCATAGAGGGGAAAGTGTTAACTTGATGTTTCAAGTGAATGTTTTTACAGGAATATTCTTGGAATGTCTGTATCAGCCCCTCCATTTGCAGGAGAGGTTTCTAGCTTCTTTTTGCTTGAAACTCTTTTCCCTGCCCACAAACCGGGAAACGTTGTGATTATTTCTTCCCTGGGCCAGAAAGGTTTTAAACATGTCAGGATATGGCCAGAGCAAATATTAGGCATGTGACATTTCTGTATTTGTGACAGATAGCACTAGCTTTCCCTTGGGCCAAAGTTTTTTATGGTGCTGATATATTAAATGTAGGTTTAAAGTTGATGAACAAAAAGTAAAGTAAATGAACAAAAAGCACTGAAAAAGAGGAAATCTGATTATTAACATTATTCCTTTCCAGATGTACCTGTTTTTCATTTTCTCCAAAATTAATTTTTCAACATTTCAGACACTTTTATTTAGTGTTGTGCATCAAATACAGTAAATTAAAATCCAATTTTTTAATACATGATCAATTTCAGTATTAATTACCTAGAGTTTATAATTGCGCCATTATTACTAGGATTTTCTTCAGGCTTAATTTAAGTGCTGTTGCATCTGGTTTTAAAAGCATCAGCAATTTTAACATGCCACAGCAATACCACAGAGTGGATAGAAATTGAAAAATAATTGCCTAGTTTCATGGATGTTGGCTATTACGAAACTGACAGCTAGAACTATGTTACAATCAGGGTATTCTAGAAGTTTTAGGCTTTCTTCATGACATCTTTTGGTGTCAATTTGTAATTAGCTGTGCTAAAGCTATGGATGTTTTCGTAAAGTTGAATGTAAAAATGGGACATAACATTAGAGGGAAACATTAACTGATGTTTGAGGTTTTTGCAGACTTTTTTCTTGACTAGCTTACTTGTGTAGTTTCAATTTTCCTTTAATTTCCAGCAAACAGAAAAGTGACATTGTGTCAAAGCTGACTTGCTTTTTATTTTAATTGTTGTGTTACATCATGTCAGATTCTGTGCTTACATGATAGCATTTACTACATTAAAGGAAGCTGACAGCTGCATGATGAAGTGTGACATTTATAGTTAAAATAAAAGGTACAACTGACGTGAGATATCTGTGATCTTAACGCTATTTGCCACTTCAACATTTTTCTCAACAAAACTTTATAGAAGGTTGTTTGAATTACACAGAATGGCCTGTGTTTATCCATCGGGTACATAAATGTAAAATATTAAATAATACATGTTATATGAGAACTTTCTCATCTTGTGATATGAGCTCTGTAATATTTGCAGTAGTGTTTAGCAACTGTTTGTAGTCAGTTTTTGCTTTTTACAGTGAAATAGAAGATATCAATCCTAATGGAAAAATTAGCTTAAGAATTTCTCCTTGGCCGAGTGTTCTATGTAGGGGGAAAACCAGCAACCTTCAGCATTTCTTTGGGGTGCTAATTAAAGGTATTAGTTAATCCAAGGACTCAACTGATTATTACTTTTTTCCCTCTGAGCTGTCTTTGAAGGTCACAGATGACATAAATTTGTAATAAATGATTGAGAAAGATCTCTTTTTGAACCAATGATGTATATACAAACTATAGAGGAAAGTCTTTATACTCATCCATAGGGCACTTTTAGGTAAAATTGCACTTGCTTGGACAAAAAGAAAAAAAAAAGCTCTTAAAGAATTTGCTGTTATCTACAGTACAGAGAAGGAAATAGGGTCTCTCCAACTTTAGAACTGTCCTGAATATTTTATGAAAGTGCAGGAGCTGCTGTTCTGCCACTCCAATTCCTATAAAATCTTGTGGACTGGGACTCAGTTAAGTAGATAGTAAAGAACTTGATGAAACCTAGTGACTTGTGTTTGAGTAGAGTGAGAAGGTATATATCCCCTTCTGACAGTCATTGTAGGATTAATGAGACAAACAGCTATTTCTCAGCCTCACAGAATTAGGAGATAAGAAGCTTATAGGCCAGAGCAATAAAAGGATTTCCTACTTGATAGGCTGAGGAGGTTCAGCTGCAGCAGATTAGGAGGGTTCTGCCTAGAGATCAAGCCACTGGAGTTCAGTAATGGGGGGTTTTGGATGAACCTGTGATAGGATTGCAGTCTGACAGAGAACGGAGTGCAAGGCTTCCTTGAATTCTCCTTGTCAAAAGCTGTACCTAAGGACACTCTTAAGATTTGGGGTGGGAGGTTTTGTAGGGAACAAAGGACACCGTGAAAAAAGTACTTTGCAAGCTGGAAATGTTGATCACCTTTGTGAAGTTTATTAATATGTGCTCTACCAAGGCTCTGTGACTGCCAGCTCTGAGGTTGTGATGAGGTATTGGTAATGAGGGAGCTGTGAGGCTGGGTGGATGACTGCAGTTCTATTTCTGCCCTGGCATGTGTCCTCTGGCCACCCTCTTGTAGAAGTAGTTAAACGTTTCATTTGGTGGAGTTTTCATAAGGCTGTCAAATTCATATTTTTTTGGTTGTTCCATTCATTTCCAGGGGTTTTTCCTTTTTTATTTTTAATTTATTTATTTTCTGACCTAGCATCACTACACAACTTCATGTTTAACCTTTGGTTAGTTTTTGTTCATGACAGCTTCCAGTAAGAGTTATGCACTTGAACTTGCCTGTAAAATCTCCTGGATTGCTCTGGGTCTCTGTAATTGGGATTTACTTGTGCCTTTTTTCAATGCAAAGCCTGGCTGCAAGTTTCCCTTAAAAGCAGTTGTAAGTAACAGTTTACTGGGTACTTGGCCTTGCAATTTTAACAGTGATTCACTTGCCATTAGTTACCTTTCATTGCCAGAGCACAAGATGACTGTCTTGGTGTGGTGTTTTTTGTAGAAGAGAAAAAGTTAAACTCAGTTGTGGCAGGCATTCCTCCCTCGGACAGATGAGCTCTGTGACAACCAGTGCCAGCCTAGGTTTGGTGGCTCTCACTGGGCCTGTGAACCTTGGAATCCAGAGATTTTCCAAAGATTGGTATCTTCTTTGCTTTACTTCCATCCTGTCCTATATAGTTTTGCCTGAGGTTTTATTTTGTTGTGCAGAGCCTGTTTTCGTAATAAAAATAAGTTTTATGGCATAAGAAATGCAGGATGTCAGTGCAGGTGTCAACACATACACACTTCCAGGCTTTCTTTTTTTTTTTCTCTCAGTGCTTCTCCACTTCTGCACCTCCTTGTTGCAAATGCTTGTTGGCTTGAGCAAGTTTGGCTAGACAAAGTGGGAAGACTGTGGAGGAACAGGTGAAGTGTATAGAAAGCGTAAGCACATATAACCCATGTTGAAGGATTGTCGCACAGAAACATGGAATTTATGTACTTTCTGGATGCCTGGAGACTTCTTAAGGTATGGTCAGCTAGTGGACGTTTTGTTGTCCTTAGTATAAGGAAGATAAAGGATGTACCAATTGTGCTCACAATAGCAATTTTTTCTTCTGCTGCCTCTCCACCTCTTGGACACCGTAATGAAATGAATGTTGCTTAATAACTAAGAATCAGAGGAAGCTGATGCATTCTAGTGAAACAGTGGCCTGATGGTAGAGAATTGCTATGAGGCAGTAGTCATGCTGGGATTTTACTCTTGTTTCAATATACTCTCAGCTATATAAATGAGAAGTGTCTTCATTTCATTAAATTGATGAATTACCTTTCCTTTTAAGAGGACTGCTCTAACAAATAAGCAATTTTTTTTTTTCTTTCACTACTTAAAAAGCAAAATAAAAGGGGGAAGAAAGGGGCTGTTTTTTCAGACACTGTGTTTGTGTAACCACTTGTTAGAAGAGATCTCATGCTAAGCCTCTCTGTTTTATTTTCATACCTTATGCAACCATACACACTTGGCTTTTAATTTGCAATTCTGTGTTCAGATGCTGAAAGAAGAGCAACATACCTGGGCTTGTCTAATGCAACAGCTCCAAGAAATGCGCATTTTCCTCTTGGACATGAAGGACTAGGGCTCTGTCAAGGCTACATAATTGTGCAACCCAGTTAGGAAAGCAACAGAGGTCGATAAAACATTCCCTAGAGCGACTTTGTTTTAAGATTTGGAAAACTAACAGGGTAAGCATGTGTCGTGCTGCATGCACAGGTATGATCCAGGATGGAAACTGTATTGTGTCTGAGAGATGTTTTCTGAGGATAAAGAAGAATCTGAGAGAGCCAAAGGTCACACAGCACAGCTTGCCTTAGCATTGTCAAATCCCATCTGCTTGTCTCCTCTCCACAGGGCAGAACACATTGCATTATTGTACGCTCAAAGTTCAGCACACCACTTGCACTTTTCCTTGCAAAAGAAAGCCTTGTAGGCTTTGAGGGCTTGTTAGGACTTTCAGACTGTTATGCTACAGGGTTTCATTCCCTGGGGTCCTGTTAGAGACATAGAGTTCAGAGCTGTCATACTGGCCAGCAAGTAGAAGGTAGAGATTGGAAAAAATGTAATTTCTTTTGACTTTATCTTAAGGAAAGTAAAACAATTTCATGATTAGATGTGTGGGACATAGTGCCTGGATGTCTACTTGAGCTAATTTCTTCATCTTCTTGAAAGAGCACTGCTCCCCTTTGGCTACTCAGGAGAGAAGGTAATTTTTCAAAAACTTTATTGTTTTATTTAGTCCTACGGTTAAACTGTTCACACTGCTGTCTAAGTGGAAGCTGTCTTCTACAGCTAGTTGGAGAGAATTGGTGAAAGTTCCACAACCTTTTAGAAGGGAAAGTAAGCATTTGAATTCTTATGCATTAAAACATTTTGTCAGCTCAGTGTTTAGTTGGGTTGTGTGCAATTAGAGCAGTACAAAATGAAATGATAGTCCATCTTCCATCTGTTGTATTCTGTAGCATTTAAAAAATGAGTTTAATTATACTTTTGGAAGGACGGAGAACAGAGAACCACACTTCGATGACGAACATACAGTGGTTAGAAGCAAAAAGGGTGGTGAACAGCAGTAAGATGTTAAAGATAGAATATGTTAATGATGGTAATATTAATAAACTAAAGTAGTAGTAATAGCAATAATTAATTCTTAATAATGGTAAGGTAAATAATTAGTAATAGGAGCAAGAGAGTCTTGTTACTTGTCTCCCCATAGGACCCAGTTCCTACTAATGAGCAGAAGCTCATCTCAAGGTGTGGGCTAGGCTGTACAGTTTAAACAGAAATTATAGGGAATCTGTGGGTTCTGTAGGAAATCAAAAACCAGTCCCTTACTGCAGATAGTTTGGAAATGACTGAGCCTCTCCCAGTTGGGCTTAAACATGTGCCTGCACCAGAATATTGAGAAATAGAAAAATGGGCTTGAATTGCCCCAAACCACTAGCGCAATCCTGAATGGGTTGTTACACAGATGTTAGAGATGTTTGTAGTCTTGTAGTTTTCTTGTTGTTCTAGACCAGAATGTAATGTTCTCTAATCTGTGTAAACCTCAGGGTATGTGGGAGAGGTGGTGTATAATCATTAACATCCTGCCTACTGGCACTGTACTTCCTCTGAAGCTGTAGAGCACAGACAGCAGTGGGCTGGAGTGGAGGAAATTGCTCTCCTGCTACCTGCAAGCTTTACGTGCTCTGGTCAAGCTGCTTTCCCCTAGCATGAAAGAGCTTTGAAAACCATTCACTCCCCCCTTTCTGATGTAACTCTGGGCATATTTGTGTCTGTGTATTTCCTTTTGAAGGCTTTGTTGCTTCCTTGAAGCATGGAGCTAGAGGAATGACCAGTACCAGGATGCTCTTCAATTGAAGGAGTTTTGGTTTCCTTTTAATGCTGGGATTTGATGTGTTATTTGCCAAAGGTGCTTTTCTTACAACAGTCATAGGAAAGAACATTCTGGTCACTTACAGAAGGTTAATATTTGTTGTTGATACAAATGACTAATTCTTCTAAGATACAGATGACTAGCTCTTGTAAGATTAGAACTTCAAGTAATTCTTTACTTTTAGCAGTAGCAGTAATCAATGGCATAGTGATGCAGTTAGTATCAGCAGTGTGAATGTGAACGAGTTATTGATGATATCTACCTTTTAAGCTGAACAGATGGGGAAAGGTTTTTTTCTGAGTTTTTACCGTCTTGTGAGACTAACTCATTTCTGTGACAGAAAAATTACATACAATGGTTATGTCCCCCATCTCATCTTGGATAAAAATACATACTATTCTGTGATACAGAAATTATTAATGCTTGAGAAAAGTGTTTTTGAGAGTGTTTCTAAGAAAAAATATTGACTTTAAAAAGCTGCATTGTAATATTCACTTGTCAAGGTTTTCTCTTTAAATTTTCTTGTTGCATCCAACCCATCTCTTTTAAAGATTTTTTTTTTTGTAATAAATAAGTAGAGTACTGTCATTCATTATTTCATTAATCTTAGGAAAATAACAGATTATCAGTTTTATGGAGTTAAAAGTAAACTAAAATGTAACCTTTTTAAAACAAAAACCTGCTCACTTGTTACAGAAGAGCTTTGGATGAAATGCAGCTGTTGAACAGTTGCTTAAAATAAATTGCATACTTTAAACCCACCAAGAAGATACGTGAGGATTCAAAACTGTGTCACAAATCCTGACCTACTGAGAAAGAATGCTTAATGAAAAGACTACTGTACGTTTCACTGTATCCTTTGCAAGGAGGGTGAAATTCAGGTCAACAGGATAGAAAGCTTCCAGGACTCAGGAAACCTGAACAATCGATCACTGAGTAAACATTATTGCCGATACTTATGGAGAGTAATTGATCTTGAACACAATAATAGGCTTTATAAAAGGATTTAAAAAGTTGTAATGTTTCCATATCTACTCTGGTATGATATATTGACAGTAATTACATATGCATTTGTGACTTAGTCCCTGATTACCTTACTATATTATTTTTTTATTTCATTGACATCGAAGTTTCAACCCAAACTTTTAAGGTGGGAACATTAACTTAAAATAGGAGGGTGGATGAGTTACTTGGATGTTACAGTAGCATGTCTCAGCAAGAACAAAATACTGAAGTTTTGTAATAAAGATACGGAATGATCTCATTTATGACAAAATTGAAGTTGAACTACTCACAGCTTAATAGCTTGTGCTTGCCATATATTTATCTGTAAAGCATTTGTAAAACTATCTACTGCCTTCACATCTGGAAGCTTCACATTTTTTCTAAGCCCAAAACAAATGCTCCCACTCATGTGGGGTTGCTAAGCTGTCACAGTTATTGACTGGGACACATTTTTATCTATGTGTCAAGATGTTTTTAAAAGGAGGAATGCCATCATCCTGGACTTTTGGCCACAAATGTTTTTCTGCTTACAGTGGTAAGCAACATTTGAATGCCACTGTAACTATAAGAAATTGAAACTTCTTTGTTCTTCTACCCATAAGCATTCCTCATTTTCACTCTTCCCTTATCTGAGCCATTAAGCTCTTGCTTTATGGTGTGGCTCTTACATAAAGCAATACAAAAGGAGAACATTTCAGTATGCAATTGTCTGAACACAGAAGTTGACAGCCTGCCCCCAAAGTGGGCACGATACTTGAAACCATAATAAATTTCATCTAGTTTACAAGATTTTCAGCTACCCTTGCACCCTGAATAGTCTGCATGTCTGATTTGGGTCTCAATGATTGCTTTAGACCTGTTCCATTACTGAAGTGAGGCAGGTAGCCAAAGAAGTTAGCACTAATTCTGTTTTTTTAGGGCTGGCAGCTGACATGGCCCTTGTATAGATATAGCTACCATGTAGAGAAATAGTAAGGCTGCTGTGTTGTTTTGGCCCTTCACTGTTGAATGTGGAAAGTTTTTTCCATCTTTAGTCTGAAAAGATTTAGCCTGAAAACTATTATCAATATTCCTGAGTGAAAATTCTCCTTATTGATTTGTATGAAAAATACTACAGCTTGCTGTAGAAAGGACTAGAGAAACAACGGTATGTGATGCATGTTTGAAGAAAATAGTCTTGATTTTAAATTTCTCCATTTGAAATGAGTGATTTGATCTTTAAGACAGGAGTACCCACGTAATTAGGTATGTTTGCAAGTTCATGAGGGCATATCTTCTTATTAACCATGAGGAAATAAAACATTTTAATGTAATTCCTTCCTTTCCATGAAGATCAGGCACAGAGATTGGCATGAGTTGCACGAGCAACTCCTATGGAGGCTTTTTGCCCACCACAATGGCATCTTTGTCACTCACGTGCAAACTTACTTTACTGTCTGCTGCATTTGTCCTGTCAAATAACCAAAGTATGGAGTGAATTGAGACTACCAAGCAGTTAAACTGCTTTTTTAATGAAATGGCAGAATATGTCTTATCTAATGACAAGACAGGATTATAGTAAATATGCTTGCTGTAATCTTCTTTATTTCTCATGGCACTTGGATGTGAAGCACATCTACATTGAAGTCAAAAGACCACTAAGACGGTTCTGTCCCTCCAGGTGTTAAAATTTTACATAAATTTATTGAAAGGCAGCATGGTATGTTACTGCCTTTCCAAGTGTTGCAATAATATTTTCATCTTAATTCACATCTCCAAGCTCTGCATTTATCTGGTGTGCAAGTCTTGTAGTGATTTTCTAATACAGGGTCATTCCATCCTGATCTTAATGCCCTGTTGAATATTGATTAGGAGGTTTTTTTCATATTTTACTTAGACTAGCATATTTTAATAAAGGCATCTCTCAAACTTTTCATGTTTGGCCATGCTGATAACTTTTGAGAAATCTGATTTTCTGGTTTTGCCCTGAATGCTGTAATATAATTTATTCTGTTTTCGCTTGGGCAAAAATGAATACCTCAATACCTACAGAAGTAAGAATGCATTACCTGTTTCATTGTTACTCTTCAAAAAATGCATGATTTCTGAAATGGACCCAGTGTAAAATAGTTGAAAATGAAAAACAAATTTTATAGTCTTAATTTAAGTTTTAAGAAGAAAATGCCAGACCATCAGGTTTTACTGTCTCTGCTCCATGGTAGTAGACCTTGCAACCTTGCACTTCTGCAGAGCCCTCATGATTTCAGTAATGACTCTGCTTGTATTGTGAGAATCCAGCCACTTGGATCCAATGGCCAGAGTGGAGCCTCTTTGCCCCCAAAAAAGATCCAGCTATTGCAGTGTGCAATTACTCCAGAAAAAAAATAAATGGGTTTGCCTTTACAAGAGGTAGTAGATGCTAAGCTTGACCGAATTTCTGCCTAGAGAGAATGTAGACAACTCTTGCATTTTTCCTGCTGTGCTCTCTTTTATTTATTAATTGGAAAAGTTCTGGAGTGAAATTGCAGCTTTAGTGGGAATTAGGCAGGTCAGCTACCCTGCTGCTATTGACCGTAGGAGCTGCATCCCTTAATCTGTAACTGACTGCTCGCTGATCTTCCTGCTTCGATATTGTAACTGTTAGGCCTGATCCAGGAAAGCACTCAAATGTCTGTGTAACTTTATGCGTGTGAATAGTTTTGCTGGTTCCGGTGGGAATTCTGACATGCATCTGTGCTGAAGTGCTTTGCTGGATCAGGTCCTACTCCTCCACTCGAAGCCTCCTAGGGATATGACGGCATTGTCAACCAAGCTAATATGACAAAGAGAGTCTAAATTTTACTTTTTAATTGAAGGTTCCCAAGAGAAGGTTATGCTTGGAAAATTCCTGTATCAACCCATCCATGTAGTTGTCTGTTTTTAAAAGATATAATGAAAGGAGATGTGGACAGTGAGAGGTATTTGCTCCCAGCTTATCTAAACTATAACTTTTGAAATGTGTTTTGCTGTTAGGTAGAACTAAAAGAAAATTCTGTAAAACACTGTATGGGTATTAAAGAAGCTGAGTTTAAGCAGATTTGCTGAAGGACAAATGTAGTCTCTATGCACAGGCATCAGTGCATTCAGAAGAAATACATCCTTGTAAGTGTTTCTTGGTTTGGATCGATACTACTTTCACTGGTGTTTTGTTTCACTTTTGTTTGTTAGGCGGTGGGTGACTAGTATTTCAAAGTAATTAATATGAATTATTGTTATAGGAAAGAATTTCTGCAGTGAGCTATACTTGTGTAAGCGATAACTGGTGTACTTACACTGATTAACCTTTTGTAGGTTTTTGGGTTTTTTTTTGGCAAGAAGGCATACGTGATTGTCTTTGAATTGAGAACTTCTCTATCAGGGAAGCAGACATATCAGATGTCACCAGCACAGTGCTTTCTGAGCCTAGCTAGCAAACTGCCTTTGTCAGCATGTTAAAATGGATATTAAAGGATATGAAAAGTCTTGCCTGACCGAGCAGTGAACTTCATGTTAACTGTGCATTTAGCAGTGCAAATCTTTAAAAGTGAAGTCTCTAGTGCAGCATTTAATTGATAAACTTAGTAGTTGTGGTTTGAGGAGCCTGCGTATCTCTGGCTACTGTTTTGGCTTCAAATACAAATGTTTAGTCAAGTCCTTTTCTGAAATGCTGTGAAGCCTTTAACACCCTGCAGTAGTGATGGTTGCTGTTTAAATTAGGCTGCAGGGGTGATTAAGGGCTGGGGCATCTTTCATAAAAGGAGAAACCAAGAGAACTGGAAATGCTCAGCCTGTAGGAGACTCGGGGGGATCTTACAAAGGGGTGTAAGTACCTGATGGGAGGGGATGAAGAAGAGAGCAACAGACTCTTCTCAGTAGTGCCCACTGTTAGGACAAGCGGCAATGGGCCCAGATTGGAACACAGCAAATTCAGTCTGGACACAAGAAAACATTTATCTACTGTCAGGGTGGCCCCGCACTGGAATGGACTGACCGGACAGGTTGTGAAGTCTCCACCTAGCTGGACATGATCTGGGGCAACCTGCTGTAACACCCCTCTTTCAGCAGGGGTGGTAGACAAGGCAGCCTGTGTGCTCCAGAGGTGTGTCCAACCTAAACACTTCAGTGAATTAATACATTACTTCTGTGATCCGGTAAAGGGGCTTATAGATTATTTTTTATGTATGATAATTATAACCGTGTTCATGTTTTCCTACACGTATATGTGTGTGTGAAGTCAGTTGGTGAACACTGGAGATACTTCCAGTATTCCTTTTTAAATATTGTGTGTGTTGTTGACCAAACCACTGTGCATATATTTATATTTACTCCTGACTCCTGTCTGTTCTTCCTCTAATCCTCTCCTGATTTGCTTAAAAACATATTCAAATGTAAAACACTCTTGAAATGACTAGTGTCCTGTGGGGTTGATTCTGGACATAGCTATTAAAGGTCCACAGCTTTCTTTGGTCCCTCTTCTCTTATTTTTGCAGAAGTGCATGTGGTACAGAAAACCAGCCTTGGCAACAAGGTCTGGCATTGTTATGTTTGTTTTTTCTTTTATTTTTTGGAGGAGTTTGTTTGTTTTGTTTTTAATTTTTAGTGAGTTGGGATGTTTTTGCTTCGTTGTTTTTTTTCTTTTGGGTTTTGTTTTTTGTGGGATTCTTGGCGTTTGGGGTTTTATTTGTTTTTTTGCTTTTTTTAAGATCTTTGGTCCTTATTTGGAAGGATTTTTGGAACACCTCTAAACACTTTTGTTCTTCATCAGTGTTTACTTTGCTATGTAGAATGAATGTTCTACAAGCTACTAAACCAGCTAACCTGTGTTGTCGTAACTCAGGAGGAAAAAAAAGTTTATAAATGTAATACTGGCAGGTAAAACTCTTCTAGTTTCATTTGTGTGGGAGGGAGCACAGTTGCAAATACTGAATACAACCCAATATCTGCAGAATCAGACCAAGTTTGTGAATTGACATTTGGAAATACACTTTTTCTTCTGAGATTTTGGTAAGCAAATGATTTATCAATAAATACAGCTTTCAAAAATGCAGTCTTAATTCAACATTTGGATTTAGAAGACCAGAGGTTCTTCCCATGTGCTCTTAATGGCATCAGAAATGTTGGAAATTGCTTTTGTTTTTCTAAATGTGGTTATAAGAGTGACAGATTGCAAATTGATGTGTATTGGTGTGCAGCTTAGATTAGTAAAGTCCAAGAATCATTTTCAAAGTGACCACTGAATTTTATGGTTGAATTAGATAAATATGTAAGTATCTGATACATACCTTAGGGAATACTGTATTAGATAAATAAGTCTGTGAACATGCTACTCTGTTATTTTTTAACATGTATATTTGTTTCTACATATCTGTGATTTCAGGTTAAAGGTTCTTACAGAGTTTAATGTTAGATGTTTCATATGCATTTAGTATGGATACAAGGGGAAAATACAGTGTACACAGTTTTATTTAATAACTCTGTGGCTCAAAAACTTTTTAAATGTCATGATTACAGTTTGAAATGTTCTTAGGTCTTTGCAGGAATTATTCAAACAAAAAGTTTGATGGATGTACATGTGATGTCCTTGTCTGACAATGAAAAAGGTTTCTGCTGTATTACTGATTATTTCCAGGTTAAAGAAAATTAAATGCAAAGAAGATGTAAAAAACACAAAACACTTTAGCAAAAGCAATTGCATGATTCAGGTTTTTCAGATAAAAGTGATAGCTGTTTTCTAATTCTGTTTTTCAGTTTCCATAGCTAGACGCGTCCAAGACCCATTAGCTGAGCTAGTGAAAATTGAGCCCAAACACATAGGAGTTGGAATGTATCAGGTAAGATAATACGTATCATTTAATCTAAGTAATCTGTCATGATATAGAGCAACACCAAAATGCTGCTTGATAATTGTCAACTAGTTATGTCTCCTTTAAAAGACATTTTCAGAGTTGGTGGAATGGTAGTAAATACTTAAAAGTCATAAACTGCCCTTTTTTTAATCTCTACTTTTAATGATTGTGACTGAGACTCTGAAATGGCTGTAGCCAGATGTATAGTCTATTAAATGCATCAAATCAGACAGGTAACATGATCTGTAAAGCTTTCTCTTTTTCTGTATTGTTACAGCAATGGGGTTTTAGCTCTTTGTGTAAAATACAATGAGATATTGATCCTCCATTTAGAAGCCATTAATTTGGACTATTAGGTGCATTCCTTCTTAAAAGTTTGTAATAAAAGGGTTTGTTTTGAAGTTTTTCGTGTACCAAAGCTGAATTGGAAAATGCTTGACAATTGTGATTTTTACACATTTTTGTAGGTTATTTCTGAGAAGTAACTTTTACTTTCCAAGTTTCTTTACAAAGAGCATTATGTTAAGAAGTGGTACATAAGTTATTGTCATTTTATAGCATATTGGCATCAATTCAGGAAAGCATTTATGCGTGTGCCTAAGTCCCACCAAATAGAGAAACAAAAAAAAAAAAAAAAAACCAGAAAAAATGGCATGTGCTTTTCTCTATATTTTTGAAACTATTGAAACTATAGAATGTGAGCAAATTTGAAAGACTGCAGCAGCAGAGTTCAGAACAGAAAGCATAGAACTGTCTGGATCTGTTCTTTCAGTTAAGCTCATGAGAGTTAATGGGGTTGAATGCAATTAGCAGCCTAGAATCCCTTGCTGCCAGTGCTAAAGGTGGCGTGACAAAGAAAAAGTGTTATGAAAAGCTTCCAAGAAATGTATATTCTGTTTTGTTTTTACAGAACTGAGGTCAGCATTTTAGTTAGTTAAGGTAGAATTCAGAACTGATTTTGTACGTCCTACTTGTATTGCCTCAGACAATAGAACTTACTCATGTTGCTTGCTAAATGGAAACTTATTGGTAAACCTAACTTAAATAATCTTTTGGTATGAGTTATACCACGCTTTTTGAGGAAAATTGTATTGAAGGGCTGAAACACTGTAGATTTCTTTAACATATGTATCCAGATTTCAGTAAAAATGTGCTTTAATGGTGGCAGCTATAAATATGGGCGTGATCATCTGGCAAAAAGAAGAGCTTCAGTCTGAAGCATAGTTGGTTTCCTTACTTGAGGAGACCCAGCGCTTTCATTTATAACAGTAGCAGTGATATGTTGAAACAAAAACAATGAAAAGTGATACAGATTTTTGTTCATCCTTGCTTTAAGGAAAGAAGTATTTAAAAAAAAAAAAGAACCTTGAAATGCTATGTCAGGATTTAGAGAAGCTGGTTGGGTTTTTTTAAACAATATTTTAAAAGATCAGTTCCAAGATGGAATGTTTTACTATTTGCAGTATACTGTGAATTCTTAAATACTAGGAACTTGCATTGCTGTGACTAGAAGGTATTGATTTAAATCCACACCATCTCCTGTGGCCCACATGGACACTGTACAAGCATACATATAAAGCAAAAAGACATGGAATTGGTGGTGGTCATATGGTTTTGGGGGCATTTTACTATGGGATGAATGTTGCAGTGAACAATATTGCAGCAGCTCACTGCAGTCTCAGGGACTGAAGCTGGTATCATTTACTTTTCATTAAATGAGAGCAAGGTAAGTACCATGTTCCTAGCCTTTCCAGAGAAGCTTCTTGATCCGCTACAGGTGTGTTGCGAGTAAATGCCCAACAGTGTTGTTATTGTCCAAACTGGTTAGATGAAAAGTTTCAGAGAAATAAATCCTAGAAGCCTAGGATAGAGGTAGACCTCAAATATTGTTCATTACCAGCTATATGCATTCTTAAGTCTTGTCATGATTTGGATAAATCTCTGAGGTAGATACACGGCTTGTTGGAATTCTTAAGAATCACCACAGAAGCTACAGTGTGTTTGTTTAAAGATACATAAATTTCTCAAGTGATAGATCTTCATATGACATTATTGAAAGCAAATTTGCACTCTTGAAAACAAAGTCAGAAATTCTGTTGCCCTTTGGGCATGACCTATGGGGTGGGAAAAGAATGGGAGGAGAAGAAGAATTAAGCTTTTCTGTTTTGTGTTCCTTTAGAGAGAGACTTGCTGGTGTCTCAGAGGACAGGCATGGAAAAAGCTCTTGTGTTGTACAGGGAGTCCCAGAGTAATGGCTGATATAAACCCTCAGATGGAGAGTATTTTAAGTACAGAATTTTATCATATCCAAGGCAACTTGATAGGTTTTATTACATTTTAATTTATAATCTAATTGCTGGCTGTAGCTTTTTATTAATTTCTGTGGTGAAATATGCAGTGCACAGTCTAGATCAGAAATACAGCAGGCTTTTCACAGAGGTGGTTGCTTTCTTAGCCTATTGTAACTCTAAACCTAGCATTTAAATGTGACCTTTCCTTTCTTAAACACCCTGAAATTGATATTTAAGAATCTGACAAATCCAGGTTTTGGCATTCTTGTCCTGAAAGAGGGACAGTGATTAGTCTGTCAGCAATTAGGCAGAGGCAGGCTGAGACTGTGCTGCTGCCCATGACCATGGGAGCTGTATAGCACAAGCAACAAGGTGGTTTCTCAAGGGATGGTTGCACACTCACTGTGTGTTGATCAAAGTGTGAACTCCCTGAAGGGATGCTCCTGCCTTTTCTGTTACTCCTACCCAAGTGCCCCAATCTTTTTGGTGTGTTGGTAATGGCTACAGGATGTCCTGGGTTGGCATAAGAGAGGGGCAGCAGTGCACAGCTTGTAGGGGAGTGGAGCTGGGGCTGCTGCCTTCAGAACAGCCTGACTAACTTGGGACATGGCCTCTGTCAGTTTAGGATAGCCAGAGGTCCCAAACGACTCTACTTGAAGGGCAGTGGCAGAGACAATGATTTCTGTCTTTTCTAAGAGGTTGAAGTGAGAGACTGGTGAAGCAGAATCTGCCTGATGAAGGCTGTAGCTTTTGTAATGAGACTGTGGTACAGGAACACTGTGTATTCAGTGAGAGACCCACTTGGGCAGGACCTGCTCTGCTGCTCTCAGCAATGGTGGCAGTGCTACCGGAAAGTGGAGTGGTCGTGTGCTAAATCTGCTGCTCACAATGTCAGCTTGCTCGAAGTCTGTGGAGTGTGTGCCACACAGAGAGAACTGAATGAAGGGGCTGCATCTTCTCTAGTTGCTGCTTCCATGGCATTTTGGATCCCGCCCATCTGGTCTCTTAGTACTTCGTGTGCATATTTGTGAGAATATCGGTGTTCTCTAGTTTTTCTAATGCAAGTTTTTCCAAGCAAATCTGCTCATCTGGGTGTGGATACTTTGGATATGGAATTGCAAGTTTCCAAGTAGCAGGAGATCTGTGTAAATTGAGTCCCATCAGCTGGGATTTGTTTACTTATTTTAGATGAAAAATAAAATTGAAACTTGAACTTGGCCACCTGCTTTGATTCTCATTTCAATTTATGATTCTGAGTTTGTTCACTGCCAAGAAAATCAGGTTTGTCAGAGAAAAATAAACAGGCCCCAGATCTCGTAACAGGTATTTCCTTAAACAAAGAGAAGCATAACCTGATTTATTAGGGCCTCTCTCAGACTAAATTCCAGTTGCCTAAAGGTCCTTGTCTTCCTTCATCTTTATCTCATTAGGAAAATTGTTCTTTCCTCCCAGACAGGAATCTAGCCAAAATTAATTTATCATCTTCAGGCCATAGTACCATGATTTCTTCTGTAGTGGAACATGAAGATGATGCCCAGATTCTGCCTCATACAGAATATATTTGCCTTGTCACCTCCCCATGCCAGTTCAAAGCTAAATTTCTATCCAGGGAGAAGTAGTTAGTGGCTCAAGACTTTGTTATGCTGTACACTGAATTTTTGCGATGAATTACCATTGTAGTTGTAATGATCTTGGAAGACATGGATAAGAGCTGAGAACAAAGCTGCTTCACAAAGATTGTGGTTAGGGAATTGGATTTCAGAGCAAAGAAAATGAATAAGAAGACAAAATCCTTACTCTCAAATAAAAACCCAGCTTTTCAGAGGTGAGTGAAGCAGCACTAGCATAAACTTTCTGTCCATCAGGTCATCATAGTAACGAGGGGAATTAAATTAATGTACTTTTAAAAAGTCAAAACCTGAATCTGTGTTGCAAGGCAGAGAAATGAGAAATAGAGCTAAAGGACTATGTTAAGTTTGGTTGGTCTTTTGATGTTCATTTGATATAAAAAAATCCCTGGATGCTAAAAAAAACAGTAACCTCTAGAGAAAAAGATGGAGCTCAAACTCATCTGTAACTTAAGAACAAAATACATGACCTGTGCTGTAGGATTAGAATTTTTGACAAATTCTGTGTAATGTTAAAAAATGTGCACCATGTCTGATCTTGAAAAAGCAGCATCCTATTTGGTCTTTATAATTTTGGGAGCCCAAAAATCTGTTCATAATCTATTTTTGGGTATGGTAACATCTTCACTGTTGAATGATTGCAAACGAGTTGTCAGAATCCAAACATTGGCCATCACAAGGAATCAGTGTTTGGTTTAAGAAAACTTTTATCTTCTTTTTTCCTTAGAATAGATACACAGTTTTTGCTGATAAAATACATGAGACTTTGTATCCTTCTTGGTATCTGATTTTGGTTATATCTTCTTTAGGTAATATGCTTTTATTTAATAGTGTGGAGCAAAGTACTGGAGCTGACTGTTTTTTCAGTCAGGAGAGTGCATTTTTCACTGAATATTTAAGAAGTTTATTTCACTACTTTATTTTGTTTGGTTTGTTTTTTGTTTTTTTTAATTGGCCCATAGGTCAATTAAAAGTAGTTAGGTGTGTTACTTGGATAGCGTAGAAGAATCACTCATGTAGGATGTGAGAGTATGATGACATGATGTGCAAGAGTGTCTTTTTTTAAATCTCTGGGGTGAGTTTGTCAGAACAACCTTAGACTTGAGCTTGCTGCATTAAGCCTAATAAAACAAGTTTGTGTGGGTTCGCAACTTACATTTTTTTGATTAAGAAAATGGGATGTCTTATTAGGTGAGCAGTGCTTTATTTTGTGTGATTCACATAGCTCCTGTGGAAACACAGTTCAGCAGGAATGTTTTTTGCTGGTCAGAATTGCAGGTTTCAACATCCAGTTGAACAGCCTGTCCACAAAAGGCTTCAGCATTCCGTCTGTATTACTACACTGAATATACACACACAGTTCAGCAAAGAACTGAACCTCCTTGGATAAAACTGGAATTTTGTGAGCTTGTTTATGGTTTTCTGTACTTAAATTGAAGCGGTTGCCTACGAAGAACCTTTACTTAAACAAAGCAAAGTCTAAGGGTGAGAATAGCAATACTATGTTCTGTGTATCTTGCAGTAATCAAACAACTTAGTAATAAATGTAAATCACTCCTTTTTGGCACTATATGGCAGCTGGTTGATTATGGATATGCCTTAAGTTGAAAAACCTAATAAAAGGAGATATGCTGATGAACTGGACTCTGACTGAAGTGAAAGAAACTGGCTACACTTATACACATTTCAAAAATAGGCTAAAGGATATGTTGCCATTGTTGTAAATTAAAAAAAAAATAGTAACTGGACAAATTCTGGGCTGCTTCTGTATTGAATCTCATCCCTGAATAAACTGACTGGGACTTTAAAGACAGGGACATGCAGGATAGTATTTCACTGTGCTCTTAGCTCTGATCCTCAATAAAGGAAACTTAAACCTCTCCTGTGAACCTGTAGTCTCCTCCAAAGAGATTATTGTCGCTGAATGTTTTTTCTGCATACTGCAAGGGATTGCTTGCCTTGAAATTTGTGGAAAACGGAGAGAAGTACTCAAGATTTTAAGGTTTACAAAAACTTTTTGAGGGACAGGGTGTGGTGGCTGTACCTATAAAATATTAAGAGCAGTCCAAAAACTCAGTGTCTTGTCAGTAAGGAAAAAGGTGTATTTATTTATTTGCTTAAATGGATATGTTGACAGGTAAATAGGTTTGTGCTTAATACAGGATTTTCAGCACTGAGCAAGTTATGGAATCCTGAATTGTCCTGTAGTAGTGGTGAAATATTAGCTCTGAGGAAAGCAAGCAAAAATCACATGTGCTTTTTGCCCAACATAATTTTTAGGGTAAATTATGAGCTTTTTATTTTGAAAAGTAAAGCTCTGTGAACCAAGCCATCTGACATCCAATGGGAGCAAAGGCTTTGCAGACAGCTTTTCCAGGGAAAGGTGATAACCCCATAATGTTTTGGATGCTTCCCCACCCCACTGAGGTAGGTGCACAAAACTTAAGAATGCTTTCCAAGTAAGTTACACCTCTGGCAAGTTTGTGTAATTTAATCTTCAGCAGCAGTTCTCCTGACTGCCAGGAATGGTTTATGTATCCTGTAACTTGGCAGTCTCTCTGGTTGCATCTACCTATTCTCTGGCTGGCAAAGAGAAATCAAATGTTCTGCCAGCAAAGCACAATAAAGTTTTTCTTGTCTATTACAGCCATTTGCAACAAAACAAAGGGTTATAGAAAGAAGTAACTGTTGTTTTATTAGTTATTTTAGCTAGTACACTGTATGTATTTACTGGCATCTCCAGGAAAACATGCCAGCTCAATGAGGTGAGATGCTGCCCCTTTAAGGAAATGAAGGAAAATGTGTGCATGTGTATTTACAAAGAGTGCAAGAGCACAGCGGTATCACCCCATCTGCACATGTCACTCATGAAGCTGCCCGTGGACTGCATCTCTTTTTGCTGCTGTCACCAAAAATGCACTGTAGACAGCATTTGAAAACTTGTCAGAGATGTGCCTTTGTAAGCAACTTGAACTGCAGGTAAATTTTAGACGTTACTGCTAATAATGCCCCTCTCACACTGCGGCTATTTATTGTTAAAGAGTTTGTACCTGCATATGTGGGCTTTTACAGAGCTGCTGTAGGAAAAGTAGGGAAGCTCCAGAAGTGTTAGTGCACTGAGGTGGGATGAGCGAAGGGTGTTGATAGGAAACAGCTGCTGGACAAATTTGCCCTCCCTGTCAGTTTGTTTCTGATTGCTTAATTACCAGTTCTCTTGGCAGAAGTTTGTTAGAAAGTTTTTTGTCACCATATGAGAACAGACTTGCGATTCGTGCTGTAATTGGGTTACAGTGATACGTGTTATTATTCATGAAAAATAGGTGTAAAGGTTGTTTACTTTCAGACCACTGTAAAAGCAGCAGATAGAATTCGTGAGAAGGATTGCCCAGATTTAGGGTACCCTGTCTGCAAGGCTGTTTAATATTTCAGTTTGATTTTTTTTCCCCAGTTTTGTAAATGTACTTGGGCAGGGCTAATTCAAACATAGGCGGGCAACCTGAGTGAAGATCCATCCAGGCAGATTAAACTTTTTGAAAGACTGTTCTGATGGGGGAGCCAAGTGGCAAGAGGAGCAAAATGGGAGTTGTGAGGCTGGGATCCTGCAAATAGGCTTGATACAGCTTCTCTGTGCGTTGGATCGGAAACACTTGGTTGACTAAAAGCTGAAATAGAAACGAGGATGGTAGTCTGTCTTTGTAAAAGTATTTTGATTGAACAGCTTCCGAAATGTGTGAGATGCTGTTGGATTTCCTGTTTACATTTCAAGTATTTAATAACCTGAAGTGACAATACACAAGCTTAGCACTGAAAAATTGTTCAGCTCCTTTCATCTAGGTTTCGGTTAAATTTTCATACCTAAAGTTCTTTGCATTTTTGAGACAGTCTTAAAAATATTATGGTAAAAAACAGCCAGAGAGCTGCAGATTACTTATGGCATTACCTGTACCCATTATGAGCTATTTGTGTTTGTGAATTTGTGTTTCAGTCTCAGTCATCTTTTATGTGAAGTAAGTTAATTTTTAAGATGCTGTATTATGAATTCTAGTCAGATTTTAATGTAAATATTATAATGATAAAATTGTTCAAACTATTACTGTAGTAGAAACGTCTCTTTAGTGTCTAAAGTCAGGTAAAAGTGGCAGTAGGGATGTGAATCACTTGCTTTGAATATGTGTGGGGGGGGCCAGTTTAAACATCACAAATGTAAATATTATTTGTTGGTGGAATTCCATAGTCAGTGCTTGCTGTGCAGTGGTCATCCGTTGCATCTGTTGTTTTGGTTTCATGAATTAACAGTATATTCATTTGACTCATAAGGAAAAATACTAATACTATCAACTTTTGAGTGATTCCATGTGAGTCCGTAGCACAGCAGCTGTTGATTTGATATCCAAAAATCTGAAATCAGCAATAAATTTGTGCTTTTGTTCAGTAAGAGACCAGAAGTGGCAGTTAAAATTCTTATGATATTTTAAACCCATAAAATTTTTGCTAATACATATGGTTTTATAGGTTGGTATTAAGTAACATAAGAACTTGATGTTTTGCAATGAAATACTTAAAATAATTATTTTTACCTAGCTTGAACAAATATCAAATTATGGAATGCTGCAGGAATTCTTTCATATGTTTGCTTACGCTATGAATTTATTTTTCTCATTAACTGTTTACTATAAAATGTAAGTAACTGATAGAATTCATACAATATGTTAATGTACATATTTGTTTTAATATTGGAACTGGGATCAAATTTTTCCTCTCTCTCTGGAAGTAAGATGAGCTTAAATTACTGTAGGAGGAACTCAAGTTAGTTTTGCCGTTCCTCATAATAATTTTATGACAGTTATGTCGTTCAATAGACATCACTGAAAATTGTAGTCTTTTTTCACTGAGACAATGGAGCATGCAAGATTTCTCTGGTGTTTTGTAATTTGCTGCTTTTTAGATTTTTATCTTGCTAATAACACTTATCCTAACAAACAGTTTTGAAAAAATCATTTTAGAAACTAAAATCATGTTTCGCTAGACAGTGATTAATATCTGTGACCTTTATTTTTGTATCAGGAACATAAATATACACTTTTTTCTGTGTCAGTCATTGTCTAAGATTTCATCTTTGTTCTGCTTTCCATTACATACCATGAATTATATGAAATTAATTTAATCGCTACTCCAAACAGAAATTAAATGTGCCCTAATCCAGAGTTACGTTGTTTGCTTTTACAACTGTAAGTCATAAGTAATTAATTTTCCTTGGAAAATTAATTCACTTACCATTCCCAGTAGCATCATATGTTGACACAGGGTTATAGATAGTTTAATATTTTTGTTCAGCATGTTGGCTTCAACTTTGGAAGACCTTAAAGCAAAACAAATTCAAATTTACTCAACTGTATATAATTCAGGGTTATTTAAAGTGAATGTTGTCTTTATTGCTGTCAACCAGCTGATGATGATTCTAAAATTATATTCAATCTTCCAGAAAACTAAAGTCTGTGGACATACGTGATTTATTTCTTCAAAAGCAAAAAAAGTGTTTCATATCATACATTTGGGTAACAGGGCCATTGGAATGCCATCAGTAGTAGAAAAATTTAGCTCCTTGGAGAACATAACTATATATTACAAAGCCTTGAGCTAAGAAGGTCTGTTTTTCAACATGCCTCATGTTGCTTGAGATATCTGTAGGATTCATTAGTCCTGCTGCACTCAGAAATTTCCGAAGTTGCATTACTTTGGAATGTTGTTTTGTTTTCTGTATAGTCATGTACAGAAGGGCATCTCATTGCAGTGCCAAAGGGCATCATGGGCACTTGTGTGGGTGGCCCTGTGGCCACAGCTGACCGTCCTTCAGAAATGGCATTGAGTGGTGTGGGCCAGGAGTCTTCTGGAATGAGAGAGGCAGCTTTTAAGTCTAATCTTTCAAGTTTGCCAGGAGGACCTCTTTCTTTTTTTCTTTTCTTTTTCTTTTTTTTTTTTTTTTAAAATACTATGCAGCTCCATAAAACATGGTGTTTATTACTTTGGTTTATTTTTATTTATTTAAGTCTCCCAGCTGAAACTCCAGTGATGGCAGTGTTGCAGTTCAAACAAGCAAGGCTTATTTTATAAATGTCCCTTTGTGAGTTGGTGGCTGCATTTTGCCTGAATGCAGAGGGTCAGTATCAGTGGCATTTAATTGAGAATTTTGGAGGTGGAAAGTAGAAATTGACATTTAATTCCAGTGTAAAGTTACTGCTAGAACAGGCATAAAAATATTATTGCATTAGCAATCACAGGAAGAAAATAAACTATGAGCACATTAACAATATACAGTCGTATTACAGACTTGTATAAAATAGAGCAGTAGATAGATGAAAATAATTTTTCAGGTGCTTTTTTCACCACCATAGATTTGATTAAGTAGAGAGTGTACAGAAAAAGTATTCAACTAACAGAAATAGGTCCTATTAATAGTGCCAGCAAAGGTAAACTTATCTGTATGCAAAGTTGTACATAGACAAATCTTATCACACATCTCTTGTACATACATGTATGTATATGCAGCACTGATGAATGCATTGTCAGAGATCTCCATTAAATTCTCTATCTATTGCTTTCAAATTCAGTTATCTTGAGCTTTCCCTAGCCTACATAAGACACTTAATGCTGCTTTGTATATCTGTTAATGTAGCAGGTCTCAGTAGCTACTATCTCTTTCTTTATTATGGCTAAACTACTTAAAAGAGACTTCATTATGATACTTAAAAATACAAAGTGTCCTGCAAAAACAATATCTGGTGCATTGAATTTGGCCACATACTTCTTGACAGTCACATCTATAAGCAAAGCTGTGTCCTACCCACCGCACCAAGCTGTTCCTGTGCTCCTTACCAGGACTGCTGGCTTGAACAAAGTGCAACTCTTGCCAAGCATGCAATTGTTGTGCATTTCTTCATTTTCACCTACCCTGTGATATGGTGTACTTCGCATCTCAGGAAAATGAGAAGCAAGAACCAGCTCTATCCTTTTCTTATCCTTCTTGCTGGAGCTTTTGCTGATTACGGGTACAAGCAGGAGACCCAGGACACCCACCCCGCCATATCAGCATTCTCTTTGGTTACCTTTCTCTCCTACTCTTATCTATGTAACAATGTGTTGCCTATGAAAAATCTTGGGAGCCAACCAAAAGCTGTTGCTCTTCTTACAAATTTCTTGGCAGTGAGAGTTTGTGTTTTTGTTGGGAATATCCTCATTCATTTTATGATGACAGTGATTGTCTAAATTTGTAAGAGAAATGATAATAAAACAATTATTGTTTAAAAAGAATCTGCAGAAACTATTTCTTCAGGCAAAATTTATATTTTGAGCTCAACTGTAGTTTTGGATTAGATAATTCAGAGTTGGCACTAATTCTGAAAAAAACCATTGAGCTATGAAGTACAATAGCAAAAATCCCAAGAAGCTTGAACAAACGCGTACAGTGTCTCCTAGTGTAAGTGCCTGGCTCTTCGGAGGCCACCAAGAAGTCTACAGTGATTGACGTGCATTCTGGCAAAGCATTTTTTTTCTCTTCCTCACACCCACCCCCCCGCAACAGTGTTGCAGTCAGTCAAAGTGTATAGACAAAGCTGAGTGAATACCAGTTTCCCCAGTACAGGGGCTATTTTTTCAGGAAGTCTAACTCAAACCAGATGTTTTGCTTAGACCTAGAGTTTGTTGCTGCCAAGCATCTCATCAGAGGTCAGAGTTCTGGGCTGAGGGCCCTGCTAGAATTCTTTCACAAATTGCTATTCGGTGAGGTTTTAATCCTAATGGAAAGAATAATGTGCTTGTAAAATCTGCAGTTATTACAAACACAGTATACATATTGTGGACTTCAAATGACTACATATTTCATTCCCATAAACAGGGAATGCAGATGAATGCAGTGTGTAATAGTTTTAGACATTCAAACTTAAACCAAGTATATAGTTTATACTACTGTTAACCATTTGCATTCTTAACACTCCTGTAAAATGAATAGTAATCTTGACTAACAATTGGCAGCTCAAAGCAAAACAAAATGAAAAAATCTCCAGCGTGTTTTGACTAGTAAGCTGTTTCCTGAAGTAAATAGTAAATGCTTTTGAGAATGTTCAAAAACACTCTGCTTGCTAAGGCACTAGGTTTGGCACAGTTTGTTTCTTTCCTTCTTTTATTTTTTCTGTCTTAGTTTTTAAATGGCTTGGTAGCAGCATTTTGTGGTCAAGTTAATCTTGTTTCAACTATTTCTTCATATAGCTGATTATTCACCCCAAGACCTCAGAGTAGAGCGTATATGCTCCAGCTTACTTAAAAACAAATGCTGGTGACACAAAGTGATTAGAACAAGACTTAGTGATGAAAAATCTCGCTGTATTTTTGTCTTCTTGTTGGGAGCAGTATTGATAAATTTCTGTTGTGATTCTACTGAATTGAACTTTGAGCGTAAGGAAATTCTAAGGTAACTGTGGCAGTGTGCTGCAGCCTGCAGCTAGAAAAATGCTTCTCGATGTAATACGAAGATTAAGATTTGGGATATCAGAAATTAATGTATTCTATAGAAAACAATGCTGTAGTGTGAAACTGGATGATGTAACTGATATCTCCGTACAGTGAGGTTATAGTGATAAGTTGTTTCAATTTATGTTGTGTAACATCTTATTTTTCAGTGAATGCTGGTGAAGATTTATATGTTAGTTCCAACTCTTCAGACTCTTAGTATGCTTAATTACATTTAATATAACTATGCTGTTTCATCACATCCTCATTTGTGATTTTTATGTAACTTGTAAATGTGTTTTCAGTTTGGTGAAAAGCGTAACTTAAGGTAAAGGTGTTGTCACTCAAAAGAGTTAATATTTTCTCATTTGTGTGATGGTCATACTGATAGTCACATTGGAAGGAGGTAAATATTATAGGGCACTATGTCTATGATAATACTCTAAACTCTGAGACATGCTGAGGTGTTCATCTAATGTGCAATTTATTCTGCTATTATTTGTTTATAATAGGAAAAATGGGCGATGATACAGCGCAGGTGTTACCCTTTGGAGGGGGGAATCTTATATACTGGTTTAACTTTTCACTAACCCTCCCTGTTGACTAAATTTGTTTCATAGCTTTGAATATGGAGATTTGTGAAACAAATCACTACTATATCAGTGCAGTTGTTGAATAAGAAATTGATGAAGCCTATATTTGGGCAGCAAATTCATTTTCAGATATGGTATGCATCTTTCGGATGGTAGAAAAAATGGCTTTGTTCATGCCATATCCTTTAGAAAAGAGAACATGGCCAAAGTGATGATGGTAAGCTGCTTTTCCATTATAATGCACACTTGTATAAATAATATTCTCCCCTTGGTTTATTGAACAAATGTGAATTATTTATGTTTGGATGTCCTGAACTGAACTGGAAAACTTGTGTTCTCTCTGTGGGTAGATCTTAAGTTTAAACTTTGCTGTTAGGATCTGCATTTTTATTAAATGAAAGTATTGCAGTTGTTTACTAAACACCTAAACCCCCAAAAAGACTTATGTTGCAAATGGGATGATTTTAGTGCAAACTGCTGCCTCAAGGTGAGAAAGCCAATAGTAAGCATATAATGAAATTAATACAGAAAACCTAATCATTCAGATACAATGAGAAAAAGTGGAGACAAACTGCAGTCATATAAGAGGAGCTTTTTCATATTAATGAGTTTCCATTTGCCAATAATTCTGTCATTTGTAACTTGAATCACTCATCATCCCTGCAAATGGTTCTTTCAAGACATTATTTGCAATTTTGTCTTGTGTTTTTGTCCTTGATGTTGTGAAAATGACCGTCTACTGTTACAGGAATGAAAAGAGATCTCATTCAAACATCTTTTGTGTTTCCACTTGCAGGGAAAAATGTTTTTCAAACCTGCAGCTGGTTATTTCTGCAGGAGTTCCCACTTATATTCAGGTTTGATTGACATTTTGAAATGGCAGCTTTTCATGAAAAGCTGTTAACTTGTAGAATTTGGTTATGGTACTAAGACAGACTGACTTTGTTCTACTGTTGGGGCCTGTCCAACCTAAACACAACCCTGCATCTGAATTTAATAGTGCTACTCAGCACAGGGAGTGCGAGCTTTTTTCTTTTTTCATTTTTCTTTTCTGTTTTTTTAACACTGTTGCTTCTGATGTGTTTTTGAACCTGACCTGATAAGTACTCATCCTGATAGCTTCTCTGTCAGTAATTGGATTAATTGGGATTTGCCTTTCTCCCTCTCCTGGGCTAGCTAGGAGAAGCTAGGTTGTGTTATAATTTCAGAGATGGAATATATTTTTATTTTACATTATGAAAATAAGTGGAAAAAGTTTTTTAATGACTGTACAAATAGTACAGTGTCTGTCTTAAGATAAAAATTACTAACTGCAGCCTTTTTTATTATTATTTATTTTTTAAATTCTGGGTATGAGGGAAAGCTTATGGTATCAACAATTTTTCTGAGCATTGATTACTGATGTAATTTCTGGTCAAAAACTGAGAAAGCAGTGCATAACACAAATATTCAGCTGTCGACTCTACTGAGTTGGTCTTTAATTTTGTGCCAGGATGTTGAAAGTGGGAAAGAGAGAGACATTATGCAAAGTCAGTTTCCCTGTGTGTTTCTTGCCAAGCTTCTAAATAAGGATATAAAGTACCCATATACATTAGCTGAGAAGGAAGAGGAGTATTTTTAACTTTGAAAGAGATTACTATTTATGTAAGGGAGTTGAAAAAAGTAGAGATACAAGCATCCTGGCATCTGTCACTGGATGGATGGTTTTACTTGAGTGTGAGAAGTAAAACATGGGAAAATATTTGCGGTTTTCCACAGGTTATCTGTACAGTCCTGGAAGAGTAAATTTGTGTGATTTGTATTTGGGAGCATTTAAATCTTGTTTTCTCAAGACATGAGTAATAGTTCAATTGATTACAAGTAGTCATAAATTGTTGAGCTGCTGATAGATTAAAAATATATTATTTTCTATATACCATAGTTAGAATTTCCGATCAACTGTTCTCTTAACAGCTTAATTGCTTTTATAAAACCTTCCCTATAGATTTGCACCTGCTCATAGTGATACACAAATTGATATACTCATCCAACCCTTTGCCAGTGTAGTTTGTGTAGGATGCCGAGGTGGTAATGTAAAATACGTCCTGCTTTATCTCTCCTGGGATGTTTGTGATCTGGCACTGGTACAGCCACATTTTGGTTAATATTAAAAACCATGGGACTTCTTGAGGTGAAATAAAATATTATTTGCTTCATCCTTTTCTTTAAAATGATCTAGACTAAATGAAAGTGAATGTTTTCTCAGGTGCCTGTTCTGTAGTTTCTAAATTTTAAAATGAATTTTTGAGCCCCAACCAGAAGATAAACTTTGTTGATGAACCAATGTTTACAGTTCTTTTCTGGAATTTTGTATGAATGCATGCGAGCTTCATGTGAACTTTCAAAGTGCAAGCATTCTAGTTGCCACCCAGACATTGCTGTTAAGAACTGCTACATGCCACCACTTTTCCTGCAAGCAAAGGCAGGATACATGGGTACAAGCTTTTTGGTATACCCTTAAGGTCACTGTGAAATAGTAGACCAATTGAATTAAATGGCAAACTGCCCACTGACTTCAAATGGAGCCAGGATTTTGCCCTTTAACTCTATCAAGCCCTAAGGGTAAGCAGATTTCATTTTTAAACAGCCCCGACGTGGCAGTGCTTCAAAGGAAAGTTGAGCTGTTGTGAAGTTGGACCCAAATGGTGCAAAATGCAGAGGGAAGTACTGGGACCTTGAACTGCTCTTGGAAGTACAGGGGCTGCAGGTAAATGGCTGCTGTCCCCTTGGATGCAGTGGAATGTGATTACCCTTTTGAAATGCTGTCTGCCATGTCATTTGCTATAGGAATACATTTTTCATGCATTACTGATTGCAAATAAATGTTTTTCGTGTAAAGGTAATTAGGAGAATCCAGAGAACAGGCGAGGCTAACCAACGTGCAACTGCTTCACACTATTCCCATGCGTAGTAACACAGGTTGGATTTTTCTTATAACTCCTCGGCAATAAGACTTAACATTTAATTTTTTTTTTTAATTACATATTCAATGGTAACTTTTTCTGGTATTCCTTCTTTAGCAATCTGTGGTAAATTTTCAGTAATGTGTGTCGTCATTTCATGTGACATCTTTTTTTTTTTAAAGAAGGGTATGTTAAGATAGAATGGTTATCAAATTAAGGACTGAAACACCAGTGATTTGCAATCACAGAAATCTTGGCTTGCAAGTCAAAATTTTAATGAAAAACATTCATTTCAACCATACATCTGGGGTCTTCAAGCTCACTTGTTTTACGAGAACAAGTGTTGTTCTTATCTGTAGTAGCTTAAGTACTGTATGTTACTATTACAGAGCAAAATAAAAATTCTTTGGTGAACCTGGACTTTTTCTGGGGTTGACACATTTATCTGGGCAGAGGAATTAAGTAGCCTTGTAACACTTTTTTTTTTGCTCTTCCTCTAATCAATTGTTTTACGTGATAATACTTTATTTCAGTTTTACTTGCTTGACTTGTATAGAGGCATGCTGTGAATGAAAATTCTTGTATCTGTTTGCTCCCTTAAGATTAGCATAAATTTAGACATCACAAAACCTCAGAGTAGGTGGGTTGATAATCTGGACAATCTTTGTAAATGTTAAACCCCTGCCCATCTGTTTGAGTATTTTTTCTCCAGCCTTTATTCCTGCTGTATAGTTGTCCTTCATTTTATTTTAATTTGTCTGATGGATGTAATGAACGGGAGGGGGGAAGTAAAGGAAATGTTATTTTTGTTACGTCCTCTTGAATTTCTGTTTCTTTGGTGGAAGAGGGCAGTGACAAATCCATTTATTCCTAAGTTATAGATAAAGGCTACTTTTAATATTAATTAAGACTGTTCTAAAGCAGTGTTCCTGATCATGCTCTCAGTCTTGTCTTCTTAGAAAGTGTAAGTTGGCAGGGAGTTCTGCCTCTGCAACTGCCTCTCTCTGCAGTGCTGTGGTAAAGCTGTGTTGATGGATGCTATGTATATGTTACGATGAATGAATATGCTAGGGGTATGTCAGGTAAATCTGGTCCTGCCATAGCTTTTCTTACTTACCTGAGGGCCATTGTTAAAAGTACTTTGTTCTGAGTAGTGCTATTACAGAACACAGGCATTTTGCTGAAAGATCTTCTAAGTGTGGATAAGAAGGGTAATGGTACAGCTATTGGCTTGAACTGCGTGCAGAATAGTACGTCCATGCTCTTTATGTTCATAGCATTCCTTCCCTCTGTGTGCATGTCATTAGAGCGTCTTTCTCTTTTATCACATCCTGAGATCTGATCCAGCACTGCTATTATTAGGTACCATATAATTTCCCAGCTCTGTTTAGGAAGGCATTATGCTTCTTCCACAATCTTTTCTGAAAAGCTAGTGTCCCAAGTAAATGGCATATCTTAATGTGTTGTTGGGATTAGTTTTTCAGGGCATTGGGAAGAAGTTTGCCAAGGCTTCCGTCTCTTGGAGTGTCTGCATCCTGAGTTTGAGATACCTTTCAGAATGTGGTTTTTTTCATGAGTGGTTTATTTACCTGTTTTTCTTGCAGTCCTAAAATGTCCCAGAACTAGGACAAATATAAAATAGATTAATGTATAAACTCCTTAAAGATATGAATGCTATATGAAACCTTTGAACCAGTTGAAAATAAGAGTAAATTCTAGGCAAATACAATAGTCTTCTGAAAATGGCAGTGTGGATTTAGATGTCTGGTATCTGAAGAGACAGTAGGCTGGAACTGGACTGTACTGCAACACTCTTGTATGTGGCAAAGGAATTTCGTTGCTGAAATTTCAGGCTGCTCTGTAGTAAGTTTTGCATAGCAAACTTTTTGATGAATTTGTGCTTGTTTTGTGTTAGTAGCTTTTGAAAGTGTTCTAAAGCTGCAGCTCTCCAAGAGAACTCTTTCACTGATTATGTCTTAAAGACAGAATTTCAGATGGAAAGAATGTGTATTTCAGCACAATTGAATGATGGAGAAGACTGAGAGTACTTAAAGAACATCAGTTGTAGCTTCTTGTTTGTTCCGAGTATAAATTTCAAAATGGCTGCTGTGGCTAGAAGTGTTTTGTCTTCTGTTGAGAAACATTTTCAAGAGGAAGTAATTATTTCTCTCATATGATGTGACATCATGTGTGTGAATCTATGTGCAATGCTGTCTTTCATTTTCCTAACTTACCCGTTTCTCAGTATGCTTTGGACCAGGTTTCCGTACCTCATACCTAGAGGTCTTTGCTCTGCAAATAACTTGAACCACTTGGATGTTTGTTTCCAGTTCTCTTTTAGGTGTATACATGAAATAATAAAAACGTGTTCTTCATAAATCCTACCTAGCTTAAAAGAAGAGGAAAAAACCAAAACAAAACAGCAGCAACAAGCAAACAAAAAAGCCCACCAATCCCCAAATCAAAGTACAAGCACGTACCTTGTTTTACAAAGACAGTATCTTAGGAATATACTTGACTTGAAACAGTGTTGGAGGCATTTGTCCTATTTGGTTACGTGTGAGGTGGTCTAGTTGATGTTGCTGGTAGTTGAGAGCAACAGGAGAACTTGGGAATCAGTTTTTGAACACACCTTTCCCACTGCTGGGATTTGACTGAGTATTAGATAGTTTCACTTTCCAACTTGTTGTCCAGACCTTAAATCTGTTAGTCTGAAGGGACAGCCTAGTTGCATCTAAATCTTGATTCCTACTTGAAAATAGCTTATGAAAGAGGACAGCCTGATTTTTATCAGTGAGCTGATGTCAGCACTTCCTCTGGAAGAGGATGTAATGGGTTCAGTTACAGCACTTTTTTTATTACTGCTGTAATAAATAAGACAATGGTTTAATGAGAAGCAGTTATTAGCTCTAAATACCCTTTACTTTAGAAGCTGTATTTTAATTGTTTTGTATTGATACATGGACAGCTGAAAGTAAATATATAAAAACATTTATAAGCTGTCCCTGGGCCAAACAATCAGCAAACACAGCTATCAATGCATGAACACCATAAAATATTGAGAAGCTAAATGTGTACTGTTCGTTTCTGGGTAATGATGCTTGGGTTGTAGTCAGGAAATGAAGAATTGTGATCCTTTCGGGTTCATTTACTTCTTTTTTAGTTTAAGAGAAATCACTAAGTTCTTGTGGGTTTGATTTGTCATCTGTGAGACTGGGACTGCTTTCAGGTACCTATATCGAATTAGTGTGAAGTTTAAAGGTTCTGCAATATGTATGTGACTGAGGCAGGGGAGGTTATTACTATTCTAATTTTAGAATAGCCTAGCAAAACCAGAACTGTTTCTGTAAGCAAATATCTCCCAGAAGTTCTGTCACCTACAGGTCAAAGTAGTCTGAGTAAAGTACACCAAAACCAAAAGTCACCACTTTGTATCTCTGCAGTACCAGCTATGCATTTTCTGCCGCTGAAAGTTTGGAAGAAGTTGAGTACTTCTCATGTTTTATGAAGTGGCTTCAGAGTTTTTGAGAATGCACTACGCTAACATGTAGATTTTCTAGACTCTTAGGAGCTACATTTTCCTCTTCACATTCTTGACTGCCTGTGTTTTTAAAGAGTAAAAAATAGAGTGGTTTTCTTAAACTTTTCCTCTAATGGACCTTCATATTTTTGTCCTCCTTGAGCTTTTCCTTGTTTTTGCAGTCGTATGAAAAGCTAATTATTATTCTAAGTCTACTGGTCTATCTACCATAGAAGTGTGTATTTGTGGGATTGCCTTTGGTGCAGGAATTGCCTTTGAACCTCAGGTGGCACACACCAAATCTTTGTGTGGCCGAGACTTGCATCTTCTGTTGTATCTCAGTCTGAGATAAATTTGCAGTTTGGGAATGGCATTAGCTGTCCATGTTTCCTCCTTTTGCATGGGAGGGGTGAAGTTGCTTGGGCCAGAGCTGGCGATGACGACTCTCCAGGCAGAGCTGCCTACCCCATCACAACATTATTTGGATTAGCTCCACTCTTTGCACCATTTTAGCCAGCCATGTGCTTTAGACCTCGCTACAAGACTTGCACTTGAGCTTCTTTGCCAATCTTTGTGTGTTCCAGAAGAGGAAGATGGGCCATAGCTGATCTAAGGTGTCTCAGTTGTCTAATTTCCTATCAGAGCAGCTGCTAACTTGTGTGAGGATTCATTGAAAGCTTGATACCATAATCTAGGTTATTTAGAACAACTGTCTTTCGGTGTTCTTAAAATACAAATTCTCTACAGGAAAGAACACCCAATAATTTTTTTTTTTCATATTTTAAAATTCTGGATTATTTTAGTGTAACTAATAATTTGCTAAAGCTCACACATATTGAACAATTCTAATATTTGTTTGATCCATCTGCTACCTCATCTCTTAACTCCCAGTCCTGCAAAGCACAGATAAAACTGCTACTTAACTTCTGTCCTTAATTAATGTAAAGGGACATCAGCCAGTGATTTCAATGGAGCCCTGATTCTGGAAGTCATAAGTCATCTGCAAGTGTGAGAGGCAGACATAAGTGCTGCAAAATCAAAGGTGGTTTTAGTTCCCTTCTTGCTCAATGATATACTAGCTTGGAGTTGTAAATGTTTGTACAAATAGAGAACTCTATTCCCCCTACTTACAAACATTATTAAAACTGAGCCAGTAGTTGCTTTTTGGACAAAATGTTTTTATATAGAATTCATAATGATACCTGATTTTAAAATGATGTTTTTTAGGAGTTTCTAAAGTATTAGGTCTTAATTTTTCAAATATTTTATTTCTAATTTTATTTTTATGTTTCCCCAAGCTTGCCAAAACTTTATTTAAGTTTTAGATCAATTATAAAATAAAAGATTTTTCAAAAGGAAAATAGAGGTCAGTTTTTAAAATGAATGATGCTGTAATCTGTGATCAGATTACAGATTTGCAATGAATATATTCATATATGCAATAGTTAAAAGCTCTAACTTGGTAAATATCTTATAAACTTTATAAGTCCGTAATAGTAATAAAATTATTATTTACGGATTTTACATTAGAGGATACCTAAGAAAAATTTGTTCCAAGCATTTTTTCGAAATTTGTTGCACTACAAAATTATGTATTATTTTACACATTTGCAAATATTGTATTTTTAAGATGTTTTAAAGAAGCGTTCTGAAGGAATTTCCAGATCTTGAATATAAGTAAGGACTATGTTATAAGGGCCCAAATCACAGTTTCTGTCAGGGATGCTGGTAAAACAAGTGCTCTTTGCTTTGTGCTTTTTCCCTTCTACCAGCTGAGGTTTTATTTGTTTATGTAAAAATGTGTCTATTGCAAGAGTACTCAATTGGTATTTTCATGTGTGGTATTTTCATGCACTGTTCTTTTTTATGCCATTCTACTGGTTCATTTTGGTTTCTCAGTTTTTATATTATGGTAATTACATTGGCAGTAACAATCATATACTGTCAGTGGTTCTGAAATGTTGCTTGGTTTTGAGAATGACAGAAATGTTTGTGTTCTTGTTCCCTTGTAAAAATTGTCATTGAGAACATTTTAGTGCTGACACATTAACGCAGCTAATTTATTATTGAGACCTGTCAACTTTTCAACCTCCTATGTGCAAACACTTTGTTAGTACCATATATGCAATAAGAAAAGTGCTAAATACATGCCTTAATGCAAATTTTGCTAAGCCTAGTGCAGAGCACATTTCTGAAAAGTCATGAGCTTACTATATCATAGTGATTTTCTTTTGCAATTGCTACTTATTCTTTTGCTTTAAATACATCTTGCTGTTATACGTAATGAGTGGTGCTGAAATTGGTTTCATTTATCAAAGATGTGAATGACACAATGGATGCTTATGTACTCTGCCTGTCAAATCCATAAATGCTGCTAACTGAGCTGACTTCTGTTTTTCCACATGTTTCCTGGTTTTCTGTCAGCTTTCAGTCTTCCACGGGTCGTTCAGTAAACACTACTCTGAGTGACTTTTTTGAGTTGCCATATGTCAATCACACTTACTTTCTTTGCTTTTTCATAAGCAGAGAAAATAAGCTTGCTTTATTTGGGTTTGGCTGTCTTCTGCAGGACAGTGTCTTGTATTCTGTTTCATTCCTAGCTCATTTTTACTTTCATCTGGGCTGTGGAAGAGGTTGGGGATCAAGGGGGAAGGAGTTGTCTGATCAAAGTAAGGCAGGAGCCAAATAGAAGAGAGGGAGATAGCAAAAAGGTTTGCAAGTGTTCTTTAAGCATATTCAGTTTGAGCTGATCTGCTTAAAAAAACAGTGGGGACCAGGCAAGGGGGAGTTGAGGAAAGCTGAATTACCTTAAAGCGTTTTTCAGCAAACATTTTCAGGAGGTGGTGTCACCTTCAATAAAAACTTTTCCTTCTTAATTGTATCATGACTAATTCTATATAATCACGTATATAATTCTGTGGGGTGAGGGATTAAAAAACTGCTGAATGTCATTGTTTGGCATCTACATATTTTCCTAATGAGTGATATGTCATTGTATTAAATATATTCTCAGTGCATTGCTGATATGAGTAACCTGACGTAGCAGTTGCTAAGTGTATATACTAAATTTGAGAAACCCAGTGAGAACAGGAAGTTTCTTCTATCAGACATCTAGGGTACAATAAAATATGCATCAACTATACTAATCTCTCCTTTATAGGAAATACCCTTAAATGAATTTGTGGGTTTTGTTATAGTTTTTTATAATATTTCAAGTACCGCATTCCTCATTAGAGATGAATGAGAGGAGCCCCAGTGTGTCTTCAGCAGAGCTGGAAGAAGCATATGTATTTATGTAGCCTCCTGCCAAGCTCTCACATCCTCTGGGGACTCCCTTTGCTCTGAGCAAGGCCGGTGGGAGCTATTCCCAGGAACTGCTGCTCCTCACCTGTCTGCTGCAGGGCCAGGGATGGTCACTGACTTCAGACTAAACAAAACTCCCACAGATGACCACACTCATCTGGGCTTTGTGACTTCTATCTTCTCCCTCTATTACTGCAATCTCTTCCTTTTTTTCCTTTTCTTATCCTTCAGCAATCTTCAGGAAAGTCTTCAACTGAATGGGTTGCCTTTCAGCCATGGGATCTATTAAACTCCACTCCTGATGGACCTTGCTCTATCTTTCTGTAGTGTTGCAGGATATCCCCTATATTTGTAGATCTTTAAGAGCCCCAAACTACATGTTTGGATTGAAAATGAAATGCAAGGCTTTCCACCTGTAGTAATTTGGATTATTGTCGTTGCTATTTATTGGCAAAAATGTCCATCTGAAATCTTCAGGAATTATGTAGTTGCTTATAATTGAAATTTGTATTGCTGCTCCTTGGTCACATAACAATATGCATTGGAGAAAACGTGTACCTGCTCTGGAAAGAGGAAGATGTTTTTGGGTATACATCATTTGCTGCTAACTTGGTCACATCACAGAAGCTAACTTTAGAAATCAGACGTGTCAGTGATGGGACTGAATTTGTGTAACAAGCTTGGCAGTATTACTGCTTCTGTCAGGACACAAGCACAAGTAAATATAAGATGAATTCCAGCAATTTGCAAGTGACTCAAAGCATTTACATGATAAACTGGTGCATTTTTGTTTTCTTACTTTTTTTAAATGCTAGGGCTGACAGACTTTGGTTTTGTTTTATCATTTTCTTTGAAAATCTAAATCCATTTCTTTCTCCTGGGATATTTCAGTAATAGTAATATGCTGTTAAAATAAACAGAATTTGGATTTTTGAAACAAGAAATGAATCAGAGTTAAGTACATAGGATAACAATATATCCTATAACAATACAACATTTGGAGAAACCACAAACAATCTTCAAAAGAAATTCAAAAGAAGTTAGATCCTTTTATCAAACATCAGAGGGATAAGCTTGTTTTCTTAAAATTTAACTGGAAGGGATTTTCCAAAGGATGTTAGAGAGTAAAACCCCAATCCTGAACTTTCCCACTTTTCCACCTGACATGTAAGGTGTATTTTTAGGTTTTTTTAAATTCTGGACATGAAAAGGTGCTTCTCCTTAGACTATTTCTGTTAGGGGTATTTCTTAAGGGTTTATTATGAATGCATTTCACTTTTGTGGTTTCACAAGCATTTGAAATAAAGCTGATTTTATATAGCGTACAGCATTAGTAATGTTTTTCCATTTTTTAAATTCTGGAACACATTGCCATGGATTGAATCTCTGTAAAATAATATATTTTTGAACTTTGCTTAGGATGTGTTGTCCCACCTAATTTCTCTTTCAGTAAATGTAATTCAGTTTGCACATTTATACCACTTTTAAAGAAAAAAATATTATTTTCAAGAGGCATGTTGTCTGGTCACACATGCCAATATTAAAATTCATAGGTACAGAAGTTAATAGTAGGTACCAACAAAATAATGTTTTATGAAGTGTTACAAGTTTTTCAGGACTCACTTGGGCAGAAAAAAAGTTAAATTGCATTTACTTCATTGAAGGCTGACTTTTGGAATCAAAGAACAAGTGAGGTATAGCTTGATCAAGACCCAAAATAGATTGTCTGGCACACAGCTCAGTCTTATTTAGAATGAATGTTGATCTTGTTATAGTGCTGTAACGCCGAGCCTGGGTCAAGAACCTGCAGGTTGCTGCCCAGACTTGAGAGCTCATCCCCTCCCCACTGCTTTCTAACCAGCATCATTAGGTCATGTCTGCACTACATTTGTAGGCTCTGCAGGGTACAAATAATTCCTGCTCCACTGTGTTGGAAGGTGCCTTGCTTGGCTCTTGGGCATTTCAAAGTAATAATGATGCACAGGCTGATTGTGTCGATGTCTACTAATGTTTGTAAATGTAAAATAATTATTCAAGAATTGCTGTGTGTTGCTGTAGAATTTTAAACTGTTTGAATTTGTCTTTCAGATACATATGCAATCATACCATACTTTGTGAAATTGTGATTTTATAGGGAACAAGGAAAAGGTTACCAAATGCGTTATAATTATGGTTTTTTTGTTGTTGTTTTTGTGGTTTTGGGGTTTGGGGTTTTTTTTGGTTTTTTGTTTGATTTTTTTTTTGTTTTTTTTGTTTTGTTTTTGTTTTTGGGGTTTTTTGTGACTGGTTTTTTGTTAGTTTTTGTTGTTGTTGTTTTTTTGTTTTGGTGGGGTTTTTTTGTTTGTTTGTTTTTTGTTTAGTTGGTTTTTGTTTTATGTGGAAGTTTAGTATTGTGGGGGTTCTTTTGAGTTGCCAGAGGTAAAGAGCTTGGAGTTGTAATTCAGTTGCATGTAAAAGCTGCCCATTCTAGTCTAGCACTGGTTCTAGTCTAGAGTTCAGGCAAAGTTAGTGTGCTGATCCACCATCTATGCTCACGCACATTGGCTAAATACAGCCTCCAGGCTTCGTGTGAGCACTGGCTCTTTGACTTGATAAACTTGCCATGCTGATGACAAATGTATTTTTACAGCATCTTTACTGGTGTACTGCTAGAAATAACTGAGCTGAGAGGCTGTTTAAAATACTGCCTTCCTTTCGTGTACATCAACAGGTTTTTGAAACTGCAAAAGTGATTTCAGTTACAGTTGAAGGTTTTTAGTAACGTTCATTTTACAGATAGATTTTTAGTAATGTTAATTTTTTCCCAGTGGGTGTTTGTAGCTCTTGAAACTGAGTGAAACAACAATCCTTGTTCTCTGCCACATACCATATGGCAAGAAAAGATAGCTGAAGTATTGGGAAATGATAGAGCAGAACTATTGGATGCGTAATAGACAGGTGTTGTTAAACACTATTCTTCAGAGGTAAACATTTTATGCCATGGTTGATGAAATTAAATTAAATGAAGTTACATTTATTTTTAGTTTTCTTTAGTATGGGTTTGCGGAATAGTTGTTTTGAAATATGTGATATGGTAATCACGTATGGTAATTTTTCTGGTAATTTTAAGAAGTTGGCCATGAACTAATCTGAACAGTAATCATGACCAGAGATCTAAACAGCAGCCCTTGATTTTTCTTCCATATTCCTGAATATAAGTTATATTTGGAATACTCTTTATAAAAATACTAGAGAAATGTAATGTTTGAATTTTGTTTAGTGATTGACAATTCTTTACTGTAGCAGTTTCAATTAATCAAGTTATTTTCTATATCTTGTTCCCTGGCTCAATTGATAATTCCTTAGAAAACAAATACTAAAATAAGGTTATAGTTCCTGACACTTCTAAGGACAGATTAATTTCTGTAGTCCTCCCCACAAAATGCTCAAACCAGACAAATGTGTTAGTTCTTGCTATCTGTGAAGCAAGGTGGCTTTGTTTTCTGGAGAGTGATGATAAACAAAAGTTTGCAGATTTACACTGGGCATCCTGCAGTTTGTGGCAAGTCCTTTATTTCTGCTAGCCTTAGTTTCCATAAATTGGGAATATCAATGCTTTTGGAGATCATCATACAAAATCAAGTCTTCTGCCTTCATCTACTATTGCAGTTTATTTATTATTACTTTACTTTTAGTAAAACCTTAGTGACATATTTGGGTGGTGAATTAAAGCTGATGTTTGAAAGTCACGCCAAAGGATGTGCTCCTACTCATTAGACACAGCTGTGATAGCACCTTGTGTGCTTGGCTCTAAGCTTAAAGGCTGTTCTGAACAGTTCTAGCAGGAGCACCCTCATTCATTGGGGTGTATTCAGAGTCAGTGCTAATATGAAAGTGTTCTATTTAGAAGGATTTGCAGGGGATCAGCTGATGCAATGATCAGTGGTGTGTAGAGAGGTTGTCACAGACTGTGCAGCATCAAGTTCTGCATAACCTCACTTTGAAAGCAGCCTGACATTTTGGACTGGGGCTTTACTTGTGCAGGTTTTATTCTGATGCACTTAATGCAACAGTTCAGCATTGCTGTCTTTACAAACCTTTTGTAGGGAGTGAGGAGCAGGGTGTGTGTGTGCTTCTAGTAGTGTCTGACTCATCTGATACCACCCCAGTGCACATAAATAGCACACAGAAGTATATAGCATCATCTAACCTCTGATATTTGAGAAGATGAGTGAAACTGTTGAGAGAGTGGAAAATGCACTGTACTTTAAACCCTTCAGACGTGTATCCTTTTAGCAGTAGGAAGTCTTGGCAATGGTATTGGGATAATAATGTTTTAAACTACTTTTAGAAACTAAATGTGTAACACGTCTCTGTGCCGTGTTTCAGTGTAAAGAGGGGTGTGAAAATTTCTTTGTTATAGCCAAAGGAAGGTTTGATGGTCAGTAGCTGCATCTTGGGAGGCAGGTTTGCCATCTGGAAGGTTTTCCTAGCTTTTACGACTTAACATCATTCACTCACTAAATGTATCTTACTTCTGTGAGGTACTGGTAGCTTACGGATTGTTTTATGTGCATCCTGTTCTGTCACATCTGCCTGTTCACTTTATCTATGCCTTCACTTATGTGCTGTGATGTCCATTCCAAGTCACGTGACTCTTACGTGTAGGAGCAATAAAGAACAATTTGTGCATGTCTTGTTTGGGTTTTTTTAATGATGACTGTCAAACAGCACTAAAGTTAAGATGTGAATCATCTTTGAGGGACCTGACAACTTCTTGTCTTCCTGGCAAGAGAAAGAGACAGTTAAGTACTGTTGTTTTTTTCAAGATATATGTATTGTATCTCATGAATTTTACAAACTACTGGAATCACAAACTCAGGTCTTTAGATAAATGCCAACTAGGCATTTGAAAGTAGTGTCTGTGAGTGCTGGTATTTCTTCCACTAGCAGACGTATTTTAGGATGCTTAGCTTTTGGTTGTGACATATCCTTTCCTTGATTTGTGGGGAGTATAGTTGGCTGAATTACTATCTAGGTTCACTTTGTGCAGGCTGGAAATAAAGCTTGTGCTGAGTCAAGTCTCTTCCAAAGGACTCCTTAGAAAGGTTAGGCCAGATCAATGGATTTCCTTCTTTGCTACACCCAGGGCTGTTAGGCATTGTGGAGGCAGTGACTGTTTTGAATCATGTAACTGCATGTTGATCCTACTGAAGAATCATCATCATCATCATCTTAAGGAATGAGTCTGAAACTTGGGGAAGCAGCAGTCTGCACTTCTCTTTGCCACAGACTCTATGTTTTAGAACAAGACTTTTTTTAGAGGTGGCCAAGAACTGCTGCAGTTAATAGAACTTGTTCATGTAACTTGTGAAACTGTATCATAATCAGCTTGCAAGTACTTTGGAGTCAGTAGCCTTCCTTAGAAGCAGAAGGAAATTGTCCTCTGCATTTTTTTCCTCCTTTTGCTTTCCTTCATCACAACGAAAAAAAAATTTAAATTAGAATCTTTATCTTCCCATGAACCTCAAATTCAACATTTAGTGAAAAACCTAGCCTGGTATTTGGCAGCTGTACTTGGCAAAGAAGAGAAGATGTGGGTGTTGTTTCTGAACATTTTATTCTGGTTCTTGTGCTGTGTTATATAAATGCATCCTTGCATGAGTGTGCGTGTGAGCTGGAAGCCTCTAGCTCTAGTGTATTATATGGCTGATGCCAGGAGGAGGGAATATATTCCTCATTAAGAAAAGCTGCATCTTCAATAAGTCAGAAAAATGAAACGTAAGACTTCTTTCAAGGGTATGTTTTTTTGTTTGTCTCTTTACTCAAAAAAGAAGCTGTTTCATTGCAGTAGCAACACATTAGTAAGTAGAAACGGATGTTTGATCTGCCAAATATACAAGCAAGCTTTGTGGTTATGAGATCAAGACTGTGCAAATGCCAGTACTTATGCATGTACGTGGTGTTTTGCATGCAAAATTTATATAGGAGGAGTAATACTGGCGAAATATGAGCTTTGTGTTTGTAAGTAACTTTATTATGTATCACATCATGAAAATGCATCCCATTACCATCACCTGAAATAGGGAGTTATGAAATGCATTGCCTGAAGTTTTATGACTGCCTCAGTTATTAACCACTGCTTGATGAACTACCAGCATTAGTAGATTGGGATTGATGCTATTGGCATGTTAAATTTAACCTTTAAAAGATCTGAATGGCTTAGAACGTAAAACAAAGTAACGGATGAAGTGTTTGGTGCCTTGGCTTGGATCCAGCTTGATGTCCTAAATGAATGCATCATGAAACTACAACAGATCAACCCAGATTTACATGAGTGATGCAGAAGAGCCCTGAAGCTAAGCCAACATAGTGATTGAATTAGCTCCTGCATTTAGAGAGGCTTCTCCCTCCAGGTCAGACTTGTAAGCACTGATGGGCTTGTGTGGGGAACTCGCAGTTACAGACTGAAGTATGCCTACATTTGGGAGGAAAAGAAATCTTAGAGCTTCAGAACTTTTAACTTTGACAAGTGTGACTGATTTTTCTTTGAGGGGGAAAAGGGGGGAACTGTGAACATTTCCATTAGTGGTGCTTTGGTCAAGGACCTGCCAATCTTCCCAGAAATATCTGTTCGAAATTTGAAACATTTTGTTGCCACGGGGTTGATAAGTACCTTATGTATTGCCCACCTTCATACACTACCTGGCTTTTTCTTTTAGTAAATAATAACTGTAGTGTGATGCTCATAAGTAGGACAATTTTGCAAATATCTGTGTGTACAGATGCAAAAGTACTGCATTTGTGATCTCTTCTCTATTTTTAATAAACTGATTTTTATAGGTAAATAAATGTCAGATTAAAGACAAGATATGGTGGATGATCAGAAGCATTACTCCTTTTGAGTGTTACTCATGTTTTTAATAAAGTTTTGTTTTTACAAGATGCAGGGAAATAGTTATTAAAAAAATACAGGGACATGAAATGTGTCTTCTAGAGATTTGTATCATGACAAAGACGTTTCAAAGAGATATTGGGGGCATTCTAAAAATATATTTTACAATTCATGTTTTTAGCTGGTACCCTCACGTATGATATTGTTAAGTTCCAGCAACTATTTTATTGATGTTAGTGCTATCTGCACTTCCTGTTTATGCTCACTTCAATACTTCAGTAACCAGATATCTCCATTTTTGTTTCTCAGCATGATGTATCACAGACTTTACTCAAAGCAACTCTGGACAGTGTGGTTGAAGAGTGTGTCAGCTTTGTAGGAGTTGATATTAACATCTGCTCAGAAATACTGTTAAGGTGAGTGAAACATTTTCCTATTCCAGTAATTACATGGCTCTGGATCACAGAGTCTCTGTTTAGTCTGCCATCTGACTCAAGCTCAGCTGGAGCAAATGGCTCTTGTGTTAAACTTCCAATTACATAAAAATGACACAGTAAGACTATTTCACTGAATCATTAAGAGTCAGGTTTTAAGGGTATGTGTGATTCTCCAGGGTAAAACTATTCTTCAGAGAAAAACAGATATTTAAAAATTTTGAGCCAACACCGCAATTTTAGAAAAATGTGATATAAGTAGTTTGTATTTTTACACTGAGAAAGGGATTTTCAAATGTACTTTGTCTCTAGGAAGGTATTTTTATAGGTACTTCTAAGTGGAACGGGTTGTAAAACTTGGGCAAGGAAAGGAGAAAAGGAAAGATTTAAGGGGAAACTCGAAAAATTAATCCCCTTTTACTGTTTGTTTTTAGTTAAGTAGTTATGCTATGTTTACTCGAAAAATATTCTGGACTTTATTTTTCTTGGTTAGAAACTAAAAGCTCATTCTCACTTGAGTGCATAGAATTCAGTGTTGTTTAGGTGACAAACTCTCAGAAAAGCAAAAGTGCTGCTATCATCCTCCGTAGTAGGAGGGGAAGAAGAACGTCCATAATCTTCTGTCCATATTCTTCCATAATATTACTGTCCATAATCAGTAATGAAAATTATATTAGGTATGAAAGTTAGGAAAAATACTTTCTTGCTATATATTTTATTTTTAGCCCTATATTTTAATTTTTTAGACCCTTAGAATCTTTTTTAAAAAAATGTTTCCATATTTTGGAAGAGGCTCTCTTTCTATTCTTTTTGGTTTTCCGCTTTCTCTTTCATGTTCTTCTTTTGCGTATCCAGCCCCCAGCCGACGTCTGATTTTTCTGCCTTACAGGCTTTCAGATTTAGATCAGCTTTTAGTAAGAAGGCAAATGAAAAGCAAGGTACCTAAATGACAGATGAAGCTGTGATTCATAGAATCAACAGAATAGAAGCATAGAATAAGCTGAGTTGGAAGGAACCCATCAGGATCATCAAAGTCCAACTCCTGGCCATGCGCAGGACACCCCAAGAGTCACACCATGTGCTTGAGAGTGTTGTCCAAATGCTTTTTGAACTCTGTCAGGCTTGGTGCTGTGACCACTTCCCTGGGGAAGTGCCTAAACCTCCCCTGACACAGCTTCAGGCCATTCCCTCAGCTCCTGTCACTGGGCACCAGAGAGAAGAGATCAGTGTCTGCCCCTCCTCTTCCCCTCACAAGGAAGTTGCAGACTGCAACGAGGTCTACCCTCAGTCTCCTCCAGGCTGAACAGCCCAAGAGACCTCAGCTGTTCCTCATATGGCTTCCCCTAAAGGACCTTCACCATCCTTGTGGCCCTCCTTTGGATGCTCTCTAATAGCTCAATGTCTTTTTTATATTCCATGAATAAAAGCCCAGCTGAGCACATGCAGGGGGTGAGCACTGTCAGTCTTCTGCAGGGCACAGCTGTAGTGTGCACTTCAGCAGGGAGCATCAGCCTGAGGTGCTACTGTGCCTCCACAAAACTGTGAATGTGGGGTAACCCTGTCCAGACAGGGCTACAGGTGGTAACCACATTGTGTGAGTGTTTTCTGTGGTCTAATTAACCTGGCTTACAATTGTTCAAGTCTGCTGCTCTGTGTAGATGCAGCCTGAAGTTTCCTTCAGACATACAGTTTATGAGATTGTCACTCTAGCTAGATTGCAGCCTGAGCAGAGCTTTCTGCTTGAGGTTTCTGATGCATAAAATACACTTCTTGACACATACTACACAGGGAAGGGATGACAGTGCTACAGTATTTGCATTACTGCTGAGTATTGTGCTTGAAAGACTTGAGATCCATCAGCGGAAAATTCTGTCAGCTGTGTAATGTTCCTTTGTCAATGTAAATAAGATGGATTTCTCAATGTTTCTAAGAAATTTTTGAAGAAAATTCCATTCCTAATGATTAATATTCTGTCTGTGGTTAAAGGTGTGTCCCTCTAATTTCATTCTGTGCTTTCACCAACTTTGGACTATTTTTTTAACTTTTGCTTGAGCGTGAGAATAATGGAAAGATTTTTTCTTTTTTTCCCTGAGATTTATGACTCTTGCTGGGTTTTCTGGTGGTGTTTTTCTAGAATCAGTCCGTGCCATTCCACAAACAGGTCACTGCTGCTGCTGACTTAAAGCAATGGCATCTGATACATAGATCCTAGTGGGTGACACTTCCTTCTCTAGTGCCAGGAGTAACTCCCCACGAGAGCTCTTTTCTCTCCTTTTATGATTAACATACTCCACACACAGAAAGTTTTACTTACATACACATACAGAAAATTTGCAGAAAACCCACTGCTTCCTGAAGGAACCTTCCTAACTGCTGTTGGACTTCACAGGTAAGTTCTTGGCCAGGTCAAAGTTACCATCAGAACAAGTCATGCAGCCTGTTCCCTGCTGCTGCTTATTTCAAGAACAGCTGAGAGAAAAGAAACAAGCTTTATGGATCAGCTAAATTGTGTAAGGAAGGCAAGCTCCTCCCAGCCACTCTCCTTCTGGACAGCAGACATGAGCCCTTTTTGTTGGGGCAAGGTGTTTCAGTACCATTGGGAGAGCTGAGAGGGGGCTGTTCTTACAGGAACAATTTATCTGTTCTGAACCCTCCTCCCACGCTGTTTCCTGAAGAGGGCAGCTGGGGGCAGCCCGTAAGACATGACAGATTGAATTGGCATTATGGAAATAGCCAACAGATCATAAATTACACACCCCTGGCTTACAAGTTAGGCAGGTACAGAACCATATTGCTGTACTAAGTTTTGTTGACTTGAGTGGAATCCTTCCGCAGAACTAAGAGAAGCGATCCTTTTTGAGTTGATGCCTTTGGTCTGGGAGTCTATTTGCTAATTTCTTAGCAGTTTTTAAGTTTTGTAAACCAGATTTTCTATAGGAATGTGTATCCTTGTAATGGGTAGCACTTGCATTGATGACTGTTCAATGGTAATAAAAGTATTTTGTCAATTTTCTCTTAGACACATTGCAGGGCTGAATACTAACAGGGCTAAAAATATAATTGAATGGCGAGAGAAGAATGGACCATTTATAAACCGAGAACAGCTCAAAGAAGTTAAAGGTTTGGGTCCCAAAACCTTCCAACAATGTGCTGGCTTCATCAGATTCAATCAAGAGTATATAAAGACTTTTTGCAGGTAACAAAGGTTTTAACTGTTCTGACTAAACTGTCTGAAATAGTATGAGAAGACTTTCCCCTTTTCTGCTTTGTATTCATGCTTGAGACTCAAGGAATCCTAGACCACTGTGCTCTGAAAAACAACAAATTAACTTGTTGAAGTTGATGGTTGAAGATAGTTCTTCCTCTGAATAGTCATGATTTGTTAGCCTAGTATTCTAAGTCAGGGTTTTCATAAATATATAAGTTTAATTAAAAATTTTGCCACTGAATTGGTAAAAGAAACTTGTCATGCAGCAGTGTTGTGATCTGAGATAATAAAACCTTAGTCTTGTGTTTCAGGCGTAATTTAGAGGTCTGTAAATTAATTAATTTAATGTGGTAAAGATTATTCTGCAGAACTTAATGGTAGTAAACTAGTGCAGATTTTTGGAGCTTCAATTTCATTTCCTGGAGAGAGGAAGTTGAGTAGCTACCTAGATCAAACTATGTCTATATTATACTCCTGTGCCTAGGAAGTGTGATGTGGCTGTCTTCTGTCTGAAATATGAGAGGCCTTTTCCCAAGTCTAGTTTGTCAACAGTGCGTCATCCTCTTCCTTGTCAACTTATTCCCTGATTCTGTACCAAGTCTTCTACTCTTTCCACCGTTCACAGTGCTCCTCCTGACCTTTCTACAGCTGAAAATGCTGTTTCTAGTGCAATGTCTCTTCTCCCGTCTTCTCTCATTTCTCTTTCCAAAATAAAGAACTAAGAAAGGGCACGGTGGTACCACCATCCTCACACTTTTGCCACTGGCTCTTCTCAAAAAAATATTTTCCTGGGAAGCACATGCTGTTTTTTAGCCAACGCAGCGCTCAGAAGCAATACTGTATTCCCAGTTGCTGCTGGCCGAACAGCACACGCGTAACTTCCAGGCAGGACGTGGGCATGGAGGGACTGGCTTCCTGCCTGGGTGGAAGGTATACAGATTGGTTGCCCATCTGGCAGGGAGGCACGGGCTGCAGGCCAAATGGTGCTCGCTGTAAGTACCAGAAGACCAAAGAAATTGGCTTCCAAAGCTCTCTATGATTGATAGGTCTTACCTTGTACAGATCTGTTCTCGTTTCTCTGGTTTATACTGCAATACAACCAATGGAAAAAAGGCTGATGGGTTTTTTTTCCCCCGCAAATGTTCACTGGTGAAATGTGAACATTGTTTTTGGGGTTTTTTAACCTTACTGGAACATGATTCTGATGTTAGTCAGATTCCGTAAAACCTGGGAGCACTGTATAACCTGAGAAATGGATTTTGCGGCCAAAGTAAAGCTCTAACACCACTGCCTCCACAACACTTCTTGTGGGTCCAGGTGACATAACCAGAAGCTTTTGAAATGAACTTCGAGATTTCATTTTTATTCTTTCTAATAACGTTGATGACTTTAGAGTGCAGTATGAAATAATTTTTGTGCTTTTTACTTGAAAGTTAACAAATAGTGGTTATTTTAAAAATTGATATGGAAAGAGGAAATTATGTCCGCATTTCTGCCAACAGTTGATGAGTGGAGCCCAAAATGCCAGTGCTAGTTTCTGGTCCTTCAGTGAATTCTCTTTTGTCCTCCAAAAGCAGGAACCACTTGTGATTTAGGAAACAAAACCAAAGAGGTATGAAAGGAACATTTGCAGTAGGAGTCGTTTGATGCCTTTAAAGCATCCTGAGAAATTTCTTTGTTTGAGGGAAATTTCAAGGGAAAAAGTGTGTTGGTTTTGTGTGTGGACACGGGGCCAGGATCATCTTTGTTGAGAATGACATGTCTATTTTTGATTTCTGGCAGTAATAAGAAAAATGAACTTGGAAGTGGTGCACTTTTGACTAAAGCAGGTGCACTGGGTAAAAAGAAGAGTAAACTAACACCATGTGCCTTGCAGCAGCCCAATCCTTTGGACCAAACTTGTATTCATCCAGAGTCTTACAACATTGCAGTGAGGTAAGTGGTGGGGAAACTTTTGAACCATTGATACCATCAATTTTTAAAATGAAAGTACTGATTTTTCTGACAACAGCCTGCTCAGCCTTTTGAGACAGGAATATTTATATTAGTTTGAAGCTTTCACCCCTTTCTTCAAGAAGAAGGTATGCTTAGGATATACGTGAGCATGTGTCATTACTATGGGCCTTTAAAATTAAATTTTGACATTGCAAGATCTAATTAAGATGTATATATAAGTTCCCAAATACACAAATACTATGACTGTTTTACTAAACGTCTGAAAGAAGAGAATGGTTTTTGTGTATGTCAGAAAAAAGTAATTAGGAATCCATATGTGCCTCTGAAATACTGCTATAAGCTGTGATCTTTTCTATCAGCAGCCCTGGTTGAAATTGAACTCTGCTTTTCCTCTTCAGAAAACATTGTCTCCTACCATAAATGGGCACATATTTATTTTTCAAGTGATATTTGCTGAACAGTTCTTTTCTTAAAAAGTACTGGAGCTTATTTCACCAGTAGCCAGTTGCCTTATGATTCTTATGATCTCGGTTGGAAATCTTATACCCGGACAAACAAACTCATGTTTCCTGTTTTATAAACAAAACCATCTTTAGACCTCAGAGAGAGATGCTGAATTTCTGAATTTGCAAAGCTTGACTTTCTTACCTAAAAAAGTCATACAAGACCTTGCATTTTTAGGACACCTTCCCTTCAGTGTGTACTCTGTTCTCTCTTCCTATCCATAGGTCTCCATGCTTTCCTTCTGCTAGGTATGCAGTGCACTTTTGTTTCCATCCTCTCCCTGCCTCAGTTCATTCTCCTTTGTGCATGATTCTGGGACCCACTGTGCAATTTCCTGGTAGAGTCTATTGCAGTTGTGCAGTGTGTAGATAACTTTGGTTTCTCCTTTTCCATGACCATTTCCCTTTTTTTCTTAACACATGAGCATTTGTTACGAAGTCTCTGCCCAGTGCAGCTGTGGGAAAAAACCATCAGTCAAGGTCCTGATCTTAATGATCTTACATTTGGTAGGTGGTTTACAGGGTGTGCAGCTTGGCACCCCAAGGGAACAGAGAAGTGTTCCCTTGTTAATGGTGGAATACTACAGTAATTTCCCTACATACAATATTTTCACAAAGGTTGGTCAGAAAATAAAGAATTGTGACTTTGTTTCCAGAGCAGCACAGGTGACTTTTATATCTGAAGTGGTGAGTGGGATTATTACTGCATAGGGTAGATCAGATATTCACATACAGCTGAAATTCTGGAGACAATTTCAGTAGGTATCCCAGATCATATAATTGTGATTTGAAATTTGACTGGGTACCCACCACTAGTACTATTTTTAAAAAAATAGAATAAAAAAAAATTAGTGAGCACGACTTTTACATCTCAACCAAGACAGTGTTTTGAGTCCCAGGCTTATGCATGTTTCAGCAAGGAGGCTGGCACCTATTGCACAGCCAACACTGCTTAGAAGGTACCTTGCTGAGTCTTAAAATGTCTCAGCTTCAGATTTCGAGAGCTTCTAAGCCAATGCAGAAGTGTTACGTGTCTGAAGACCAGTGTTACTCTTATCTCATCATCTCTCTTTGGATAATGCAAGTATTTTACAGTAGATTTCCAGCAGTGCTATTTTCTGTTCTCTGTTTCTCACCAACCGCTTTGCCTTCCTAGACTGAATTTTCAGGTAAAGTACTTAGGTCCAAGGGCACATCATAGATATTGTACCATACAGGATTTTGTTGTGGGTTTTTTTGGTTTTTTTAATGCAAAAGAATGTAAGTTGGTTACAAAGCAAATATAAAACAACAGTTACAGTATCTGCTAATGAACCATGAAAACTAATAAGCATAGCATTTCTCTCTGTAACTAACTGAATCAGTCTTTTCTGCATCCTTTGGGCTTTTTCTCTGTTGTCTTACTTCTTACATTTATAGTACCTCTACACATAGTATGATGGGGGAGAAGCAGGTCTCCAAGTGCTTTCTGTGCTTTCTATGAATGTACTTTATGTGCAACAGTGTTTGTATTTTTCTTTTGCTTGCAATCAAAAGATAGTTTCCTTGAAAGCTTGTTAAATATGAAGGTGATAACTTTTATGGTATAGATTGTATGAATATGTAGCAGCTTGATATCACAAAATGGTGTGGGGAAGGGGGCAAATATCTTTAATGTTTTTTCATGGCAAATAGCTGTTTTGAGAAAAGAAAATATTGCTGTGCAGCAAACGGACAAAAGCCAAGAAGAGTAGTATTAAAAATTGACACTGGTGACATAAGAGCTAAATATAAACCAGACATCCTCCCCTCAAGCAACTAATGCTATAATTTAGCAATGATTATATATTTAAAATGACTTTTCAAAAAAAGCATATGAGCTGCTAAGCTTCTCAGAACTTATGAAAACAGCTTTCCAAATTTTTTTCCTGCCTAAATATGAATTAAGAAAAATTTTTACTAGGAATTCAGACTGCATGGAGGATTCAGTCCAGAGCTTATCGGGGCTGCTGGCAAGTTTTGGTGACAGGCAGTGGATAGGACTGGGCTTGTAGTTCCCTTTTGCTGAGCCTACATTCATGAGAAAGCTTTTGAGACCCTAAAGATCAAATCATGTTCATTGGTGTTGGTTGGAGGTGTCTTACAGAAGTTAGCCAATACCTGAAAGTCTTTCTAGAATGTTAGAATTCAACTAGGTTAAAACCTAATTGATAGTTCTTATAACTTAAAATAAAATGCATGAGAGAAATTGAAACTGTTAGATGTAGGTTAGAATCAGTATTTAATAACAAAGTTTTTTAAAAAATACATCTTAATGAGTTTTGTGGCTTTAGTGCTATCAAAGTATTTCTTTCTTCTTTTTCTGTGCTTACAATGTACTTTGTCAGGGAGTGTGTCAAGTTCACAGGTGGGTCTGTGCTCCTAAAGGGCAGAATTGTCTTGAAAATGACCAGATTTGATCAAAAATACAATATTACATACCTCTTACCATGAAAATTAAAGTGTATGGAATAGCTGCTACATAATGAATCATAAAGGCTTCCTCATGCAATGTCTACCACATCTTGCTATGAGAAAGTAGTTTCTGAAAGTTTCATTGGATTAAAAGTTTTCATGGAAAATTGCAATTTTTTTTAAATGAAATAAGATGGTGATTTTTATCCACTGCTTATAGCCAAATTACCCAAAGGCAGCAGTCTACATTGCAGATTTATGACATGCAAAATTATCAGTTTTTAAAACAATGTTTTTGAGGGATAGAAATTTACCAAAATTTGAAACCACTAATTTTCTTTTTCAGGACTATTTTGTAACTTGAAAAGCCAATCCATTAAAGAAAAATATGGTTAAAAGAATTACTCCCAAGTGGTGACTTTGGTTGCCAAACTTCAGGCTGGAGCCAATTTTTAGGGCTGATTTAGAAACCCCTGAAAAATAGGGTTTTTATAATGGAAACTCTGATGTAATCTTTACTACAGTGGCACAAATGGTGCTGGTATGATTGATTTATGGCATTTAAGCATCTTAACTTAAAATCTGTACAATTTCTGTGAAATAATTGGAAAATATCCCACTGGTGATTTAACACACTCTGCAGAAGACCAAAACATTTTTGTTTATGGTTTCCACACTGTCAGAGCTTGGCTTTGTCATGTACAGCAATCAAGCTTACGAACACCTCTAAATATTATGAATTGGAATTTCCAAAAAGTTAAATAAAAACCTCAAAACTTTATAGACAGCCTATTTTCCTGCAAAGCAGAACCGTGCTTTAAGTTTCTGAAAAGTCTTTATGTGGAAACCAGTTTATAGTGGCAGAATCTTCTACATACAATTAATACAATATGTAGAGCATATCCAATTTCTTGGTATGTATTGTTAAAGAATTGGTAGGAAAACCAAGGAAACATTTAGGAAGTCCTCAAAAGTTACAACCAGGTTATGCTTATGAACTAAAATGTTGGAAAGAAAATGCAATGTTTTCTCTTTGTTCTGTCAGTCTGCTGGGTGCAGTTGGTTTCATGTGACTGAATTTTAACGTTTGATGATTTTTTTTATTCAAATCTCATTAAAATGCTTTTTGTGATAGGTTGGCACTCAGAATGTGTATTTGCTGCTCACAGATTGCAGCATCTGGCAGACAGGTTGTATTTTAGCCTGACTTAGAAATACAAATTTTTGCCAACATAAAAGACCTAAAGCTGTGATTTAGAATAACAAAGGTGAGGATCTTCCTTGGCTGCTTACTGAGGTTTAGGACTTTGCCTGGTGGAGGCCAGTCCTGCTCACTGTGATTGGTTCTGCCTTAAGAGAAGTTTTTGACATACTGAGCAGAGTCACTTGCAGTAAAGATTCATGTCTTGCCCTTCTCTGTGTATTGATCATGCTGCTTGATACCTTCAGAAGGAATTCAAAATCCCAAGAGAATTCAGCAAGCGCTCGTTCCTCTGCTTTTTCTTTGATTTGGCGCTCATTTCAGCAAGACGTTTGTGTTGATAACAGTTTATATTCCATTGTAGGCCAGTCACTCATATTTCAAATATCCCTGGTGTTTTTTGTACTCTGTATGGGTGGGTGTAACAGCTGATCCACGGTATCTCATTTGCTGTGCTGATAAGCTGCATTTGCTGGCTTTGAAAGCAAGTACTGGCACATAAGAAAATGTAGAAGAAAAACTGTTGATGAGGCCACCAAAAGAAAGAGATTTTCCTCTCCTGCCATTTATGCAACGGGAAGCTTGTCCTTTGACAGCATTTCCAGCTCTCTGGCAGGCTGGCTTGCCTCTATCCAGATCCCCTAGTTGTCACCGAACAACTGAGGCAATACTTGAGGGGAGTAGAAATCAGGGAGGGAATTACTACTTAGTATGGTATTTGAGCAATGAAAACTAATTGTTGTGTTCTATTTAGTAATGTGTTCTATTTAATAATGTTAAATGTAATTTTTACAGAGGATAGGAGTTGTTACTGTGGTAGGAGGCCTTTCCTTACAGGTCATCAGAAATATCTCTTGTCCACTTGAAATGAGACTGTACTTGCATGTACACACGTGTGTGGGTATTCAAGTTATTTACTGTGCAGAATAATACTTAATAAAGTCTTATGTTTTGGGGGTTTTTAAAAAGAAACTTTAAAAACTTAAACTCAGTCAATTAATGAAGCTTTATGACTACTTCCAATAGCCAATGTCCAGCCCTAATTAAGGAAAACACTTGCAGAATCGTGGCCATTAAGTATTATAAATAACAGTTCATATTTATCACTTTAGAAGGCCAGCTCATTCACAGGTTTTCTACTAACTTAGCTGGATTTTTAGAAGCCATATTTTTGAAAGTGATCTTATCAGTAAACAGAAGAGCAGAAAAAGCTTTCACTGCCAATTGCCATCCAATAAAGACATTTTAAAACTTTAATGTGTTGTAAAATACGGTTAACAAGAATGATTAGAAGAACTTGGAAATAACGGAGAAATATGCTCCATTTACACTATAAATACTAGACCCATAAATCAAATGGTATTTTTTAATTTTTTTGAATTTTTGGAACTTGCATAAATTCCCACTAGTTGCATTTAGAAAAAAATATGGGACAAAACCCCCCAGAAGACCTTTTTAATGGAATTATCTCCTTTAAGTGTAGTATACTAGTTCTTTGTGGATAACTAATCATGTTTCACTATTTTGTATCTTGGGTTGCACTCCAGTTACGTGATATATCAACAGTCATGAGAACAGCCAACAGCAGCGTGCCTAATGGTATGGGAGCAAAGTGGCTGTGCTGCAGTGGAACTGTGTCTGAATTCCTTTTCTCATTTCGAAACTCGTGTCTTAGAATTTATGTGTTCAATTTGTCATAAACTGAGTGCTTTCTGCATGCAGTCAAATAATCTATATTATTAATAATTTATGCATTTGAAGAAAAACATTGGTTAAATAACTTTGCCTGGCTAAATCATGTAATTAGTTTTAGATGTATTTGAATCTTTAGCTTTCTGTGTCCAGCAATTACAGAGAGTAATGCACAAATATTGTTTGATACATAGTCTTCATTGGTAATCAAAAATTTAGGATCCGTATCACTGGTGGTAACAAGAGCAGTCAACATCTGCATTGTACAAATACTGCTTTTGCACGTCAAAACATTACTAAAACATAAATGTCTACATAATTTAAGTTTGTTACTGCCATAAATGTACATTTTACCTAACAAAGTGCATGCTAATGCAGAGTTGTTTTGTTTTCAGAGTGATTATGTTGCTTTACCATTAATTCATGTGTGCACTGTGACAAGATGTAATGGCGTATCATGTTGCTCTAATGTAATGAATCCAGTACTCCCAGCTCTTAAGTCGTGTTGCTGGAAATGATTACATAAAACAGAAATGACTGTGACTAAAGCCCTTGCAAAGCTTTAGAACTCCTGCACATTATAAGAAGCTTTTCAGGGGGTGGTTAGAGTAACTTCTTAAAAATTTACTGTAGGTTTCCCTTGGTAACATTTTTTTTTCCTGACTGTTTTTTTGCATTCCAGTGAAATTTGCATTATCTTTTAAGCATTGCAAGGGCTGTGCTATAATTTTGTGCAGATGTGTATGTTAAGTGAACATGATGTGCTTATTTGTTACATTTATGCTACTTTTCTTTCTTTCTTTATCTGGATAAGATGGATGAAATTATGTATTAAATAAAAACATCAGTCATTTATCCATGACCATTCTCTGCAGGTCCTGTAAGACTGCAAAGATTGTTTTTAAAACTAAGGTGATTGCAAAGGTTTCTGACTATTCTCTAAATCTCAAAACCATAGAACTCAAAGTTTTAAACTGTTTAAATTTCACCCTGTTCTTCCTAAGACTCTGGCAGCTTTTATCTGAGTTGATGTACATTGAGCAACAAGTTCACCATTCATTCAGATACTCAACATTTGAGGAAGTAAGGATAATATATCTTAAAAGAATGACCTCACTTCAGAAAAAAAGTCTCATCTTCCCCATTTCTGTTAACTTTTCTTTAGGTTTTGTCTTTCTAGTAGATAAACAAAGCACTTGAACTACTGCAACATATTATTTATTTCACATATGTAGCCAGGAAAATACTTTAAGGACTTTCATTTTTGCACAGATCATTCATGTTCTTATGTTCTGCAGCTGGGGCTGTCATTTACAAATTGTGTGAGTGAGATATTTCAGGGATTGTAGTGAGATAGTTTAACATTAAGAAGATCAAAATATTTAAATTAAGGGAAACCTCTTTTTTCCCCCATAGCTATATCCCAGTGTTACTACCAACTATGTCTTTTTTTTCTGACCTTGAAATAACTCTCGAAGGAAGTTTTTGGGTTGCTTTTTTAATAAGGAAAAAATAAACTTTGTTCTTAGCAATGACATTTAAAAATAGAAATTATCAATATAATGCACCACTGTTCAGCCAGAGACTTGTGCTTTATATTGATTTTTTTTTTTGGGCTAAGTGCCCTCAGGCTATGTTCATTTGAGTAAAAATGAGACATTAAATATATAATTAGATTCATCAGTATTTCTAAAACTAACTGCATCTGCAATCACTAAGAGGTTACTTTAATTTGGAAATACTTTAATACATAGGTTTTACCAAAACCTACCCTTAAAAGGTGAGAATTTCCAAATAGAAATGATACTGTTTCTTATGAAGAGTATTTCTTCTCTGTGTATGTGCATGCTGGGCTTTGTTACAGTGTTCTGTTTTGCCTCTGATATATAACTCGTAATTCTGAAATATTCTTAACAAAATGCCTGATTTTTAGAACATTAAAATTTTGTAGAAGTCAGTGGGGCTTCTCATGTACTTAGACTTGGGCATGTGTTTAAGCATCATCTTCAGGTGGAGCCAAAATTTTACTGGGAGCAGTGACCACGTTAATAAGTTATTTACCCAACTGTAATTGGTAACATAGAACCCAAACCTACTGCCCTTGCCTAGATGAGAAATCCTTTTTAATTTCAGATAAATGCTTTGGGCTGTCTGGACAGAGAAGGTTGCAGGGGAAGGAGCAAGAGGCGAAATACCTTTCATGAATTGTGCTTGAAGGCTCAGGCACTTGGGTTGTGTCCTGTTTCGGGCTGGTTTTCTTTCCAGCAGTGTGCACGTAGCACCTTTCATTCTCATTGCATTATCCACACATTTGACAGCTTTGTATGTAACAGGGGCTTTTTAATACACATTGGTGGCTGTTTTGTGTGGTTGCACTTACTAGTGGTGAAACCCACCCTGTGATCAATTTACGATGTCAATGCGCTTCTGCGAAATTCTAATGGTGAGAAAATGTTACTTGGACGTCCTCAAGCCGAGTTTCCATTTGAAGTGAAATAAAGCCAAGTACGTGAATGTCAGCAAACTTGTTTATAGGGGTGGGTGGTAAAGCATACATTATTTAGAAGGTTGAGTCATGAGGCTGGTCGGGTTTGTCATGTTACATCTGGCACGTCAGTCAAAGCTGGGGCAGCTGCCGCCTGTCACTAGTGCTCTGCTGGGGCATTGTCCGGCCACCAGCATTAGCAGCCCCCAGCAGTCTGGGGAGCAGCTCTTCACCTGGGCTCATTTTCAGCATTATCATTGCAGCTGCTTTTGGGGCTCCTTTGAGACCAAAAAAAGGTGATTTCATTTCGCAGAACATCTGATATTTTTCATATCTATTATTAGACAAAATATTTGAGTCGTAGTGGTGAGGTTTGTTAGTTTACAGAAAAAGAAATTGCACTTGATATTATACAACATTTTGCATCTGTTTTGCTGTATCCTTTGCTTCCAAACCACCTTAAACTACTTTAAAAAGTGATGTCAAAAGTTGAAATGCAGTCAAGGCAAAATTCAGTAAATATGGAGAACAGCACCATCCCCTGAGTCCTTATTAATTTTCATCATACATTGCCACATGAAAGATGTGTATGCACTAAAAAAATCAGTGAAAATTATACTTATCACTACTAAGTCCAAATCTCTGTGTTTGAGCTACCAGTACACTTAAGTCACTATGCTTGTACTTGAATTCAGTAAAGAAGTGACAGTCCTGACAGCCAGTTATAACAGATGTCCTCCTTTAGCAAAATTAGTGGACATTTTTAAGTGAAGCTTTGCCCTTATGCTCAAAGATGAATTTTGTGATTTACTGAAAGTCAGATATTGCTTTAATTATGTCTTTGTCTTTGTTGTGTCTTTATGTCTTTAATTATGTCTCTTCAATTTATATTTTGTCAAAAATAAATTTAGTTTTGTATTTCAATCCGTATCACTTTCTATTGCTCACCACCTGAAAAAATCTCAGTTGGGTTCCTTGGGTTAAAAAAGAGGAAACAACAAAACAAAAAAACTCCCTGGGTCTCCTGACAAAAGAAATACTAGCCTCAGGTTTTGATAAAAGCAGAGGGTCTTTTGCTCTGGTATAGAGCTGGAATGTCTCCCACCAAGTTCAGGGCATGAACCTGCTGGTCAGCTCTTCTTTTGAGACTTGTAGTTTGCACCTGTTGTGAAGCAGGGTAAGGAGAGGAAAGAGGGATCTCTTTTAGGAATTGGGAAGGGGTGTTTACTCAGACTCTGGAGGACAGGGACAATAATTCTACCTTTCTATTGTGGTGGAGAACATGCAAAAAAAAATGTGCTTCCTGCCAACAATATGGGGCATGAAAAAGCAGGGTAGAAGAGGCTTATTCGTGATGAGATGCAGATCAGGGCAGAGATCACATGTCAGGACATAATTATTTAGAAGTATTTCTTTTCAGCTTTTTAGATGCCAGTGCAAATTTGTCTCAGTCTGCAATGTGTGTATGTATGTGACAATAAGGAAAGATAAGGGTGTTTATGTCATGTGACTGCATTGACTTAATGATTACCTAGTGTCTGAAAAATTAATTGTTCTTAATTATGAAGTTCACAGAAGAGAGAAATATTTCATGCAAAATTTTTCTTGAGTTGGGTTTAAGATCCTTCATATTAATTTAATATTTTGAATGTTCCTTGTTGCTTTACTAAATTGCCGTTCATTTTCATTTGAATGAGACTGACAATTACAATAACAGTGTTATAGAACTCTCACTGATTTCGAGGGAACTTTCGTGGTAAAAGACATCTTTCAGTAATAAGGAAGTTCAGTTTTATTGTGAGATGAAATAATTGGTCTGAGAAGAGATTTTAATTGCATTTTAATATTTTGCTTCTAGTTTTGCAATGTGTTCCAGAAGATACTCATATACAGATAGACTCTAAGTTTCCATTTATGTGTCAGATCAGTGATGAGTTGAGAGGGATTTGCACTTGAGAAACTGTTCATATTTTTTTATCAGAAGTTTTGTTCATGCATCAATGAAAAAGTAATAGAGCAAAGGTTCAGTTCCCACTAAAGGATATTACAGATCTTTCCATCTTTGTTTGAACTTCCTAGGTTTTTGTCTCTCATTGGAGGAAATGCAAATGACATAGGAAAATCAGATATGCAGCAAAAAGTAAATGCGGTAATTCAAAAGGAAGGACTGGAAGGCATAGCCAAAAGGCTCAATACCACCGTGCACACACTGCAGCTGATCATTGATGGTCTCACTCAGCCTGAAGGCTACGACATCCGGACAGGTAAACCTCAGTTTGGAAGGGTGTAATCTCAGTTCGCTTCTTCTACATATCAGTTTTAAACCAGCACATTTTTTTCTTCTAAAATGAGTTGTAGATTTTCATGGACGTGTAACTCCATTTCTTTTCTCAGTCAGGGTAAAGGCTATATCACAGTCAGATGTTTCTTTCTAGTTTGGTAGGTAAGGAGTGTGAATCCTGTCTTAAATCATGGCTTTTTCAGCCATAGGAAGGGGAGTTGTATGGCTGTTAACAAGTGAAATAGTTTCAATATGTTGACTCTCTACTGATTGAATCTGTGTTGGCTCTCCATCACGGAGGGGAATGCTGAGTGTAACTGAAGCACATGGCTCATGACCTACACTGTTTAAAACCTGCAGTGGTACTGAACAGTTTGAGGTAGAGGAAAAGAAAGATGAGGTAATGGAGTAAAACATCTGCGGATGCTGTTGTGAAATGAAACTTACAGCTGGATTCTCTTACGACAGCAAAAGATAAAGGTAGGACAGCAAAGATGCCGGCTTGTAATAACAAATAATAAATGTATGCTTAAGAAACAGCCAAACCAACATTTCTGTCCCCATTTTTGGGTTCATTAATAGTTTCCATACATATTTTTTAAATATTCCCCACTGGTGATCTTGAAAATATGTATTTTTGTTGTCTCAATTTGTTCTGGTGATCTCACATCTAAATTACAGTAGACTATTAACATCGGAAGACATAAAAGCAACAGAGAGAATCTTCAGTAGAAATATTCATATTCTGCTGATCTAGGACATTCAGTATTACTTTAGACAGACTCTGTGACTGGGGTAGGCAGCCTAGTAACTTCATGTAGCTCTATGAATTTCTCCATCATGAGTTCTTCCCATGGGCTGCAGTACTTCATTAACTGCTGGAACATGGTCCCGTCCATGGAGTGAAGTCCTTTAGAAACAGACTTTCATTGTTCCCTAATGGGGTCACAAGTTCTGCCAGAAAACCTGCTCCAGTGGGGGCTTCCCACAGAGTCACAGCCTTCTGGCATCCACCTGTTCTGGTGTAGGGCCCTCCACGGGCTGCAGGGGAACCTCAGCTCTGGCACCTGGAGCTCCTCCTCCTCCTTCCCTTGGTGTCTGCAGAGCTGTTTCTCTCACACGTGCTCACTTCTCTCTCCTGTTTCTCTCCCGTTCTCTCTTCAAGTTGCTGTTGCACAGGGATTTTTTTTTTATTTTTAAAATATGTTATCCCCGAGGCACTTACCACCATTGTTGAAGGGCTCGGCCTTGGCCAGCAGTGGATATGTTGGACACAGGCAAAGCTGCTAGCAGCTTCTAACAGAAGCCACTATTCACAATAGCCCACACACACACCTACCAAAACATTGCCATGTAAAGATACTGCCAATACAGATCCACAGACTGATTAAATTCCAAAACATTTTAGCTATAAACTTGTTTAGGCTGAATTTTATTTCTCAAAAGCAAACAGAGAAAAATGATGGCAATTCTGGTTTGGTGATGTTCCCTGTGGAAAATCTCAGTCCTTATTATATCTTGGAAAGGTCCAAAAATGGTAGGAAAAGATTGAAAGAGAAGTTGTTGAGATGACTCAGAAGGGTTTTCTGCAGAAGCAGAAAGTGATAGGGAAATAAAAGAATTTTAAAAAATCTATCTGTGCCCTTAAATGCAGAATGTGAACATTAATATCCCAGTATATTCCCTGGTTATGGTCATGCCTGCACGATTTTCAAGTTGTCAGTGCAAAGCAGCACTGTGATGAAGCTTGTGTGATGTCATGGTGCAGATGAACAGAAAGCCTAAGAACAGTGCATTGCTGACTTTTCTTTTAGTATGTGATGAAACTGAGTATTCGCCTTCCTGTGCAGAAATTTCTATAGGAGTAGAATTTCATGTGTAATTGATGTAGCTCAAGAGTCACCTCAAGTAGTTTCTCCCTAGATCTGAGAAAATTTGAAGAATCTTTCAGTCACTGGCTACAACACTCTTCTGATCCCCTCATGACAGTTTCATAACACAAAATTCACTATACTTATTACTTATTTCTTCGCTAATCAAAGTCTTCTAAAGTGATTCCAAAAACATAGGAAACAAGTTGTTTTATCGCAGATGGGTCTTTAGTTTAAAAATGTACAGAAAGCAGTATTTGGGACCTAAGAGCTACCTTGGGATGACTTACTAATTAGAAACAATCATCTGGAAACAACTCTTAGAAAACCTTTTTCTCCAGAATCTTATTTGTGTTTCTTGTTTCTTATAACAGATTTTGATAAACCTGACTTCAAGAGGAGCATAGTCTGCCTTGAAGACTTAAGTGTTGGTGCTGTTTTGACTGGAAAAGTTGAAAATGCAACGCCATTTGGAGTTTTTGTTGATATTGGTGTGGGAAAAGCGGGTTTGATTCCAGTGCGAAACATAACAGAAGCAAAACTCTCTAAAGTGAAGAAGAGAAGAAGCCTGGGCCTAGGTCCTGGAGAAAGAGTGGAAGTTAAAGTGCTTAATGTTGACATTCCTCGATTGAGGATAACGTTGGATCTTATTCGTGTTTTATGAGAAGGGTTTCAGTAATTGAGCCTTGACTTTAAAGGTTAAGTAATGTCAGCAAGGTTATGGAGACTCAGACCTTTAATGAGTGTTGAAAATGAACACATTTTGAAACCTTCAGCGCCTTGCCTTTTTTTTTTTTTTTAATTTTAGTTTAACAGTTGTACCACATTTCTTGAATCCTTTCTGTTAATAATTGTTGGAACAGTTTTTTGGATTACCTCCAAGCAACCTTGTTATTTTGTCTGCACAGCAAATGAAGTTCCAGTGGGCTGTCAGACAGATCTCTTATCTGTTGTCTGTGAAGATTTGCTGTCTTAATCTTCACTTAGTACTGCACGAGCAGACACATCTATAGCTCACCTTCCAAAAAACAGCCATTCAGTTTGCCTGTTTTCTGACTGACAGTCTAAAAGAGTTGTAGGAAAAAAGTGATCTTTTTAAGTTAAGTGGTTATGACATTGCTTCAAAAGTAGACTGAGGAAAAAGCATCTGCTAAAAATATTGATGGTTCAGAAATAGTTATATTTAATTTATTTGACCAACATTATTAGGAGGTCTGTTTACCTGTATTATTTTTGCTTATTCAGTTTTCATGGATTAACACAGTTGGATGTCCCTTGCAGTTTAAGGAACTTTGCTCAAAGGTGTCAAAAGACATTTATGTTGTTCTATACTTCTGCAAAATAAAAACATTTCTGTCCGTCTTTTCTCAGTGTACTGGTTCTACAAGTGATTTAACAGTCCTAGTTGTCTTTCTTTCCAACACATGCTTAATCAGTAACACTTCAGCTTAAGGACTTCTGTTTTAATAAGAATGCTCAGTTTCCTGCTAGGAGTGCCTAGCACGGGAGATTTTTTCTTCTAACTAGAGACTTCTTGTTTTTGTGGTATTTATGTGGTGTTTCAAAGGATTTGCCACTTGAGCCAAGTTTGCAAAGGACAGGTATCATGGAAGATTAGTTTCCAGCAACAGCAGATATATATATATATATATATGTACTCTTTCCAGGGTGTTTCTGGTGTGTTGGACATTTATTCCATTGCAGTCAAACTTGCCTGTAAGTTGGCCGAAGCTCTAGTCTGCAACAGATGAGCCCAAATATACCATAGCAAGCGTCAAACATCTTCGATGACAAGGTTTCTAACTACAAATGTCCAAGTAGCTGTTGGCACGGGGTCTGTGCATGAGTTAGGAAAAGGTTGGCATGGTTTAATCTCCCAGCTCTGTGCTTTGGTTTTCAAAATGATGAGCCAGCTGTAGACAGTGTATTTTGGGTATTAAAGAATCATTTAGCAGATGGAAAAAAGGAGACAGATCTTACTAGCTTCACTGCATTTGTCCACTGAAGAAAAGACAACCATTTTCTATTACATTAAAGTCAGCATAGCTTGGAATCATGTTTTGCAGGCCTTTTGAAATTTTCCTGTAATACTTCTGCAAGGTAGATTTTGTTGTTATGAGATTAGAAACTGTGAGATTAGAAGAGAGAATTATGAGATTAGAAACTTTCTGCAGGTGATACATTCACTTACAGCAGTAAGTGAATGTATCAATCAGTAGAATGATTTAAGTTGTGGTAAACTTTATATATGATCTCTGCAGTATCTAAGCACTTAGCAAATGAACTGGATTTGCTTGGCCTTCTCTAAGGAGGACATAAACTTGATTTCCTGAAGCTCAATTCAGTGGATAATATAAAGAGTATTTTCTCTTTTTGTGCTATTTTGTTACTGAAATGTATTTTTTTAATCCTTAATATTATGAGGACTGTAGCATCTTTTGCATTTTTGCATATGTCTCTTGGATTATCATAAAATTCTCTAAATGCAAGACATCTTGAGACTGTTTCTCTCACTGTTAACTCACAGGAGGATTTTTACCTACTCATGGGACTGACCCACAGTTCAGTGTACATTCTCATAAGTAGTTTGCTTTCTCCTTAGTGGAACTCAGCAGCTTATTCTATGTCATCACAGGCACTGTAGGAGAATATCATGTCTATCTCTTTGAATTTTTTTAACCACACCAGAATGGGAAGTAAATGACTTCATGTCATATGTCTTAAATGTCTGCAGCTCTGCAAATGTAATCCCATTATTTGTCAGCTAGTGCAGTGCCTTAACTACTTCCCACAAAAATATTTTTCCATTGCAATTTCTTTTTTTCTTTGCCAGAACACAGCGGTTAAAACAGCCTAGTGAGAGTCTAACAAGGATGAATATGTGTGCATATGAACTTCTCAGGTTTTGTCAGATCTTTGGAGATTTAAAAATTATTTCTTCTTAATCTAATTCTCAGTTTTCATCTTGAATTCTTGTGGTGTTCAGATTTCTGACACCAAAGCATCAAAACTGTTTTCTCCAATTCATCTCCCCATTTAGTTTCTGAACCAAGACGTGATTTTTTTTTTTTTCTGGATGGATGCTTTTTCCCGTTTGAAATGCAATCCAATCTTTGGAACAAATTCAGTACTGCTTAATGGTGATGCCTTCAAAATTTAAAACAAACAAACAAACCCCTGCTTCCTCCTGATCTTAGTTAATTGCTTCAAAGTACAGTTTCTCAGAAGAATTAAATACAAGTCTTTGAGTCTCATTAAAGATTCTGCTTTTGCCTTAAGCTGTAGATTCCAAGGCATCTACACACAGTTCCACCTCTCCCCAGAGAGAAAATCCAGCCCATTGATCTTGGATGACAATCTGCCTTTTTAGTCCCACCCTCACTCAAATAGTCTGGTATTTTGCAGTCACCTTCCCCTGATATGCCAACCCATAAGAAGAGCTTCTAAAGATTTCCTGTGCTTCAAATATTACACAAAGGAGAAGAATTCTTCTACTAAGCAAGATGGCACTTGTATGCCTCGCTGTAGTAATGCAAAACAAGAGTTTAAAAGAAGCCATTTGTTTTGGTTTTATTCCTGCCTCAGGCAGTTTTAGACAGCATATATCAATTTTCCAGAAACTTGTCAACCTCAGGAATGATTTAGTATGCTGTTAAACATAATAAAATCAATAGGAAAACAAATAGAATTTCCATGAGGAGCAGACGTTTGGAGAAGCTGGTCCATATGGCATATAGACATGCTGGAATTTGGGCTTTGTGGGGTACTCGTGTTAGAAAAACTGCATACTATGGGAAAGTAATGCATAATTCAGGAGAACAAATAATCTAACAGCTTTGTGGTACTGCGTTTTGAACTTGGTGTCTGTATTTATTTAACAACAAATACACTTAGAAACTCTATGCCTGGGAGCTAGAAACCAAACATGAATCATATTTGCCTCATTTCAGAGCTTTCTGTAAGGAGCCTTCCCCACTGTGAAGTGAGTGCTGAGTGAGTTCTCAGTTCAGCCTGAATAGCACCTTGCTTTTCTAGACTTTCTGAGGGTAATTTATGTACCTACTTAGCTCTGCTTAAGGATATCCAGCTTCAAGACTATCAATCCTGTAAGACAGTGGAAAGAACAAGCTGGTACTGCCAGTCCATGTTACTCCATGTCACTCTCCTTTGTTCAAAGTTTTGTAAAGAGCTGTGAGGGGTTTGTGTGTCCCCAGGGCTTTGTAAAGTTTAGCAAGTCAGTAATTCCACTCCTTCCCATCAGAGACCACCTAAAGGTTTGAGAGCACCTCTGTTTACTGATCCCAACATCCTCACCCTCCTCATGGGCATGTAGAAGCTGTAACTGTTTAGAAGTGTTTCATTTTGAGAAATCCTTGTGAATCCGTACTCTATAAAGCTTCACAAGTAAATGATGTGTCCGTGTTTCTCACAGCAAACCTCAGTGACTAGTTTATAGAGAACTTCAATTGCCTGTTTCCAGTTGTGCCTTTAAATGGTCCCTCTGGTGGGTGTTGTAACTCTGTGCTGGCTACAGGTACCTCCTGCCAGGAGGCTGTTGGAGATCACTGCTTGTTGGCAGGTATTTCTAGGAGCTGACCATCTAATCCATGTTAGAATTTTGGTTGGGCATTTTTTCAGATGGATATAAGTCACTCATAACAGCAACTGATGACAATTTGTAGTGACCTAGAGTTGAACAGCAAATCGTAAGGAGTGTATGTATTACACCACAGACTTCACTACAGCTTCTGCAAGTTGGAAATAGCAAAATTCTGCAGCTTGGAAATAACAAAATTCTGGGAGGGACCAGTGCTGGAGTATTGCTTCTGTGTGGGCTTCCACAATGGGGATGGCTGCTTTTAATTGTGTCTGTTGGGTTTCATGCTGTTTCTATAGCTGTTAGGTCTCCTGTGAGCATGTTCTAGCTGCATCAAGAATCCTAAGAGATTCTCCATGCTTTGAAAGTGAGACAGGACCGGTGGCCATGGCCAGAGCAGGATGAGTCATCCCACTGAGAATTTTAAATCTAACCAGAAGTTCAGGGTGAAGCACTCAAATCTTACCTCACCTGCTCTCTGTCCCTGACTAGGAGCTAACATGTTTGAAATTGATCACCTTGCCCCTTGTTTCACTAGCTGGAGCTTTTACCTTATTCGACTTCTAGAATTGGAAAACATTAAGGTGTGTTCAACACAGCAGTCCAACTGATATTATTAGATATTTTTTGTTTTGTCTCCCTGTCTTGTTCTCCAGAAGAAACAACAAAAAAGGAATATTTAGTAAACTGAGGATCTCCATGACTTCTTTATTAGATCTGTTTGAGTTCAGGCTCTTAATTGTTGAGATGTTGTCTTTAAGCAGTAATCAGGGGACTACCACCTCAGAAGTTAATCAGGGTGTTATTTTCTCCTTGTCTTACAGATCCGTTTATCCTACTACACTTGTATGTTACCAAATGAAGAGTGTTTTCAGTATGCAATCAGCTAAGCTGGAGGTTTGCATTCTCATATCTCAACGACAGTCATATTTCTAGGAAAGACTGCCTTTATTTGTGGTCAAGCAGAATTTTTTTTGCATGTGACTCACAATGAGGCATGTGGAAATAATGTCATGAGAGGAACTGTTGTGCTTGGGGGTCATTTACAAAGACTGAATAGAAGTGAAATCTTAGGAAAGTACTTTCACCTCAGAATTAAATGTGTGGAATAGCTTGGCAGAGAGCGGAAACTGCCACATACCAGAGGCTGGATATTGGCACTGTGACTGCCTTTTTGTGTGATGAGGAGAGGGAGGGGCAGGAAATGAAAGGAAATGGAGGGATTTGGGGAAGAACATCCTGCAAGATGTAAATGGTCTTATGGGAATGAAGTTAAAATGATGAAATGCAAATGGTAGTAGTAATGGAATCTGAGCCTGGTTGTCTCTTGCTTCCTGTACCTCCCGTGAAGATAAAAAATAAGTGTATGTATTTGTTATAGCTAATGGAAATTGCGTATCTCATATCAGTGCATATTGTAACTGAAGAGTAGTATGGAACTAATTGGCTTCAAGAGGGAGAAACACAAAATATGTACTCTTAATTGATTTGCTTCTCATTTGCCAGTGTTGCTGTTTCTAGCTAGTTTATTAGGAGTAGATCAGTCCTTGCTCATCAGCACTTCTGGCTGAGAGAGTGCAGCTGTCATGTGTGACATGTGTTGTCCATCGACATATGGCAGGGGGAACCAACAGAATTTGTACTCATTTATACCCAGCAGGAAGAGTCCTTGAAACACTACTTTGTCATAGCTTTCTTCGATCCCTTGAAATTACTCTGTGGCTATATTTAGTGCATGGGGGTAGATGCAGAGCCAATCAAAAGCTGAAAATAGTAGAAAATCCAGCTATTTGTATACTGGGTAGAGTTTTTTTCCAAGAGCACAAAGCCTCAGTCATTTAAGATCTGCACTGATGATTAACTTTTTATGTAAGCCCATGTTTGTTAGCCTCTTTGCTTACCTGAAATACAATCTTTCTTGTATGCTCTATATCTGAGATAGTTATTCAGTTTTAAATTTGAGCCTGTTCTCAAGATGTTGTCTCTTATGGACTGTCTAGTTTAGAATTGGTCCAAAGTAGCCCAGACGTGTTAATCTTCAGTATGTTTTATGAGGCCTTTTCTGGGACACAAAATAAGTGATAATATAAGAGCTGAAAGAAATATTGTCCGATGTTTGCTGTTGATGGAGTCTTAGTTTTTTGTGTCTGATGATACGTGGCCACTCCCCATGGAAAGGAAGGATGGTTGGCAAAGCTTATAAAGTGAATTTCAGATTTTGTGTCATTTATTAAGCTTATAAAATTATTTATGTGTCATTCAAAATGACAGGAAAGGAAAATGTCTGCCTTGGCAGTAGGAAGTCTTTGACAGTCTTTGGCACAGTTGTTTCCCATATTTCAGAGTATTAAGCTTCTCACTTGTATCAAGTTGCAGTAGTGTGTTTTTTGGGAACCAGTGTCACTTGTGTGACAATCTGGCCCTTTTTAGAGACCAGTAAAACGACAATAAAAAATTCCCACCTGTGGGAGTGGAGCTTCAACTCATCTCCAAAACCGAGGTTGCCCATGGTTAAAACCCTCTGAAACAGTTTTCCAGCTGGGAGAAGAGTGGCTCCTCAAGTCTTCCCTCCTGTGTTTGTTGAACCAGAATATCACTAGTTTATCAAAATTTCTCTGTGCCAGTATTTTTTTTCTTGTGAGTTTTTTTTTTTCCTAATGATGATCTGCAGTGCATTATTCACATCTAGGGAAACCAGAGTGCTGCAGAGCTTTGTTTTCAAATGTAAGTACAATTTCATTATTTCAGCATATGTTCTGTGTCCTTTAAGTGTAACTTGTATCTGGGTTTGTTGTGAGAAATACTAGAACTCTTCCCTTATAACTGGGGTGACAGTTTCAGTATTAACTGATTTAGTGGCTATTGCATCACAACCATGTGGGAAGGTGTAGTGCTCCACAGACTGTCTTTTCAAGGAGAACTTTGTGATGTTGTGTGATTTTCAAATGTGGAAATAGTTAGTAAAGGATCAGTGCTTGAACTGACAAATCAGGCACCTGAAAGTTGGGAAGAGTGTATGCATGTCCTTTGGAGTGCCCATCCTCTGCATGAAACAAGGCATGGGTTCCACAGGAGAAGTGTTACGTGACAACCTCATCTGAGGCAAGGCATAGTTATCTTCTAGTTATCCATAGCATAATTAGAAGAAGTCAAGGATAAAGATAAGTTTCTCTAGCCCCCTTGCAGCCTGAAGGAAGGTCTTTTTCCAGAGATTTCTAATGTCTGTCCTCTCCTGGATTGTTCTTTAAACAAGAGACAAAAAATTTTGGAAGAGCAGAAGGTAGGACAGCAGTCCCGAGTCCAGTTCCAGTGTGCTCAGTCTGATTCCATCACAGGCATCTCAGTACAGGATCCCTGTTGTAAGATTATTGAGTCCCTTTTTAAAACCCATTTGGCAATGTTACCCAACAGAAGCTAATGACTGTATCCTGTGTAAAAAAAGAAAGAAATGGGGGAAACCCCCAACCAAACATAGGCCCACTGTCGGTGAACTGAGATTTCAGTTGACCCAAACGGGACTGTGACTGTTCAAGTGGAATTTACACAAAGGTGGTCAGTCTCAGTACAGGTGATGCTGTGTTTCGGTAGTATCAGCTCCCTTGTCAAATCCACAGAAGCTAATGAGGTGGGCTGTAAAATGAGTGTTGATTACAACATTAATGTTGTTGGCCTGCATTTCAAAGTGAAACTTTGCTGGTCAAAATAAAATGGAGGCAGACTTTGTTAACTTTATTTTACATGTAAGCAATCACAGCATTCCAAGAGCTCCTTTGTATTTTGATGACTACAAAAAACATACAATTGTAGCCGAAAATGAGCATCTAATATATTCATTGCAGAGGAAAAATATAAATATGTGTGACATCTTTGTTCCATTCTTTTATTTCTATTTGTAAACTATGCTCATCAATGAATCTATTTTGTATATTTGTGGCTAAATGCTGGCAAGACAGACATAGATATGTCTAGGAATGGACATGCAGTAAACAAGCTATACAGAGTTTTAAAAATACATATTTTTGTGATCTTAGAAATAGGATGGTTTCAGTCAGAAGAACTTCACTCTGCAGACCAACATGCCAAATAATACTTTTTCATGTTTCATTTAGTTGAGGGTAACAGTTTCAGAGTTTTCTACTGGTGCAGAAAACAAAGTTTTAGGTTTTGTTTTACTTAGAAATATTTATGGAAATTACTTATTTAAAGAATTAATTAAATGAAGGTGCACCTTAGCAAAATCTACTTCAGACTCCCTGGATGATTTTTTAAATTTTTCTTTTATCCACCCAGTGGCTTTAGCACTTGCAAAATGCCAATGTTTCATACTACCATACTTGTCTTAATAGCATCCTAAGGGAGCAAAGATCTTCTCAGCAGCAAAAATTTTAAGAAGGGGTAGGGGCAAGGCAAGAGGCCCAAGTTTACTGTGTTCTTTAGGTGTGTGCAATGTTCTTGCTCTATCCTGCAGAAACACCTTTGTTATTTTTTAATTCAAACTAATTCAAACAGTGCTTTGTGAAAATAATTCTTGAAGGAGCTTATACCAATGAAATAGGAAAATTTTGGTGAGTAAAATGTTATCAATGGAACAGACATTGACTGTTCATCATGCCTGGTATATATTGCTTTGTCTAACAACTTGCCCCAGTAGACTTACAATTGTGTTCTCTCTGAAGACCCTCCCAGCTGCAAGGCCTGATTGACGGAATCTGGGGCAGATGCACTTGCCAGACTCCAATAAAGATGGGGCCTTGGGAAAATCTAAGGCAATTATTGACGGGCAGCAATCCACTAATCAGACAATTTCAAAATTAATCCCACAGTCCCTTACTGTATTAGCTTTCCTCCTTGTTTGTATTTATATAGCAAATTCATGACTTCAGTGAATACTCTCCCTTCCAGCCCAATTATGTATCTCTGAGGGTATTAAATTAAAAACAGAAGAAATATTGAAAGTGGCTTGCAATTAGTTTCTTTAAAAAGTGATGTGGCACTTGCAGGCTGGGGTTCTTAATATGATGCTTGATAATAAAAGTAAACAGGGGGTTTTTTTCCTCCTACAAGTAAGGCAAGTATTCCTAATATGCCTTGTTATAAAGCAGCCTATATATAATGAGAGGGAAAAAAGTGATTTGATTTTGGAGTTTAATTGTATCTTCATAAAATTCTTTTACAGTAACTGACAAATCCACAGTGTCTCCAAATAACATAAACAGATTTTGGGTTGTGCAGTTTGGTTTGTCTTTCCCTTGTTTTATTTTGATCACTTTATAATACAAAATTGCATTGCATTTGATTGTCACCTGCCTTTTAAATGAAGACTGATCCAAACAGAGCATTTCTTTCTTGTGGAAATGAAATATAGAACCATCTTCATGGTGTAACTGTTTAAAAGTGAGTCACTGCCTAGAGTCCTTAGTTGTGTACTGTGTATCTCATTCTTTTAAAATTTGGAGATCTGACTCCTGCAATGACTGAAGGATTGTTTCTGCAGATCTGAACCTGAATATAGAATTTCCTATTTTAATTATCAAAAATGGGCACCCAAAGAGAGACATCAGTTTAAAGCCCTTATTTTGCATCTTTGCATTGCTGATTACTATTGGATTGAACAGTAAGAGCACCACGCACTTCTGATGTTTCCCACATGCAGAAGAAATTGTACAATATCATTTTGTTTATTCACAATCAGTTTGCTTTCAAATACAGAGGAATGAAAAAGAAACTGAACTAATCCTCTTGGAAGTCAATGGGTGAACTCGGTGAACGCATGGGTTGGAGAGTAGATGGTGCAGTGCTAGCTGTAAAAAGAGTAGAAAGTATTTCCAAGTTGAGAAAGTGGTGAGGCAGACATTCTACTGAAGAGGCTTAGGCTCAAACCCCTTCCTGGGTAAATTTGGTGGGGTCAGCCACTTTCTTTGTATCTCAAATTTCCATCTGTATGGCTTCAAGATTTCCATCCTTGAATGAGTGCTGAGGGGAAAAAAATAGTGATGTGCAAGTTTTATTAAAATTACAGAATTGGTATCATTTTCAAGTAAAAATGATAAATCTGTAAGGGACAGCAGCACTGGTTAACTTTGATCTTTTTAGTTATTGTATGTGGAGCTGATGAACGTAAAGTTACAAACATATATGATCATCATCTACTTTGAACAAAAATTTGAATGAACAGTATCCATTTTTGCCCATCATAATCAGTCACAAGTTTGAATTGATTCCCAGACATGGAGGACATGTGAGGCAAGAGTCATACCCCAGGTAAACTATTTTTGGATTACCTGAGTGATTTCTTGAACTCTGTTTCCAGAGCTATGCAGGTTTTTGTCATGGAAATCGGCTAAATTAACACACTTGTGTGGTTGGATGTATTTAGACAAGAAGCCAAGGCTCAGGCGGCACAAGGCACAAGGGTAAAAGTTCCTGTGCTTCTTTTATACTTCAGTGTTTAGCATTGTGCCTGTGATGATGCCAAGCTGCCTTTCCTCATGCAAGCAAAACCCAGGACAGAGCTACTGGTAGGCCTTGTTTTATATTACTTTTATTTGATTTATTGCAGAAGTTGTTAACACCCCATAGTTCTTTGAATAAAATAAAACAAGAAAACCTGTAGGACTCAGCAACAACATAAGCCAGGGAGTCTTTCACCTTCGTTATCAACTAATTCAGCTTTTGATTACCTGGGGATTAACACCTCCATATGTAACAAAAGATGCATTCTGTGAGTAAGAAGCTCCATAGGGTAACAGCTCATGCAATTTGGCATATTTCAATCTAGCTCAAGAGGACAGAATGAAAAGTGGGAGGCTAGCAAACAGAAAAGATTATCCAGCTTTCCACCCATCCTTCTGAAGACATCTCTTAAAACCTATCAATTCATCAAGTAGATTTCACATGAAATTATTAAAAAGTACTTTAAAATTTATGCATCTTTTTAAGAAAGTAGTACTTGATGAATTAAGGCCACCACTCAGTGATATTGGTGGAGCTTTGCCCTTCAGTAAGGGGCTAAGTTTGGAGGTTTCTGAAACCCTTTCCCAACTAAATAATATTTTAGTGAATGAGGGCAGCTCTTCAATCCACATCTGCCTAGAGGGATCCTCCTTTGATACGGGTACGGTTCAATTTCCCTGCTTATGCTACAGTTTAGCCAACTGATCATGCTCCTCTTTATGGGCATTCCTTTGTCTTCATTTTGTACGTGCAGGTGGATTCAGACCACGGGCTTTACATACACCACTGGCTGGTGAGAGCTTTTGGCTATGGCTGACCTGGGTTAAGTTAGAACTGATGACCAAAAAGTGAAACTTGACGTTACCAAAGCCTGAGGTTATTTGTTGCCCTTTAGGGATTGCTGGTTCTAAAGCAGCAGCAATTAGCTTTGTGTGGCACAATAAACAAAAATAGAAAGTGCATTCATATGGATGATGTAAAGATTAAAGCCCTTGCACTCTCAGCTGCACGCTGAATAGCTTGGGTTTTTATATGCTTTTAAACGGGAGAGCTGCGTAACATGACCCTCCAGTTGAAAGGATGCAGAATCACTATACTCCCATCTGGATTATTACGTTCAATTTAGGCCACATGAACTCCTGTGCTGAAGGTGTACATCTAAGAAAATGGTTGTGAATTGAGCGTGACTTGCATAAAAGAGCAAGTTGCACCTACTCGTTCTTGAAAACCATCTGCTTTTAGTTAAAATCACAGTTGGCTTGCCAGCCAGCCATGGGGGCCCCATCTTCTTTTCTGTATCACCCCACATTCACATGCTTAATATACTAGTAATTTTATTATGGAGCTGTGGTCAAGACTCTGTGGCTAAGGTTGCAACCAGGTTCTTTTATAAGCTCTGGTTTTTGTCTGCCCCACTAGAGCTTTCACTAGGAAAATTGACTTGAAAATTGGCAACATTCACTCTGCACTTCATATCCATATATTTACATTCTCAGGCATGTTTAATTGTCATGCTCCCTGCTTTACTACTCTTTCAACTTCAATGTTAATTATTAGGCCCCATTTAAAATTAAGCCTTTCTTGGTGTCTTTTAATTATAATCAAGCCCTAGGCAGTTGGGTTACTACAACCACTGCGTATTACACCGTTCTCAGTTGTGGCCCTCAGTTGCCTTGTTATGGCTTATTTGTAGACTGGAAGTTCTTTGACATTTTCTTGAATTTGTTTGAGTATGTTGAGGGCCTTGGTCTCCAGCTCAAGCCTTTTCCTACTACTGCTATTAAAATAAGTGGTAATAAACATCCAAACAATTTATAGATGCAACCTGACTCCAGCTGAAGCTAATGGCAGAATTTCCACCAACATCAACAGGAATGGTGCAGCTGTGACTCTCCTTTTGTAAATGATCGTGGGTGCTAACTCCCCCTACCATCTGAGCTAAACTAGTGGAGTTTTCCAAGCATAGTTTCCTTATCATTTTAAAAATTGAAATCACAATTTTTGGCAAGATTCTGAAAGTCTGCTCACTTGAGTGTAGGGAGTACATAGTGTATCAATGCTGATCACTTATAATTGGCAAAGTTTGTTCTGGAAATTATACTGAATTTGAGTAGTTCCTTGTTTTCTGTTTTAATGTACTTTTCTCATCACTTTTAAAATGAAAACCTGGCCTTACTCACAGGAGCTAGGTACTGTTAAAGGATTTGCAAGCAGTCAGTTGACTTTGGCACCTTGGTGTGTGTTCCAAAGTGGATACAGGGTAAAGCAGAGTGACCAAGTCTCAATTTAAAATGCAATACCTGTTGTTATTCGAGAGGAGGAGGACATTTTTCCTATTCAGTCTGGTCCTGTTTCATGCAATTTCTGAATAATTATTTCTGACTACGTACAGGAAAGCTGTTGAGAATCCTATATCCAAAAGTGACTTAACACCATCCAGACCTCTAAATAATTGACGTGTTCACACTCAGCATCCCCAGTGTATGATTAATTATTTAAATTGAGCCAGGATCTTCTAAGTCCTCTACCTTTTCTGTTTTCAGAGTTTTACCTAGATTCTATAAGTACTTAGGGTCTGTAGTCAAGAGAGGTTTAAAACTGATGGAAGAACCAAAATTATCTGCAAGAAACAAGTCCTTTGATATTTTCAAAAGAGATTTGATGAAGGTCAGACACTGAAAACAAAAGGAAAAAAGAAAGTCTGCTGCTAGAATAGAGACCCTATTAAAAATAGGACTAAGAGGGTGATGGTCATGGTGGTAAGGAGATATAAGTCTAAAAGGAAACGTGGAGTGCAGAATGGGAGACGTTTTCAGGCAAAGGCAGAATGGATAGACATGAATACTCCTATGAATGTTAGTTGGTCTGTAATCCTTATTTTGAAAAAAAGCAATCTTTTTAAAAAGCATGTAGATTTTTTGCTCCTTTCACTGACGTTTGACATATTTGTTACCCCTTTTGTGCAAATTTCTCAGACTTGCAATGCATTAATCATTCTTAATGTAAAGTGCAGTGTCCTTGACTCTAAAGTATAAATTCACATCCTCTTGGGGAAAACATTGTCCCTTCTTCTAACAGAACAAATACAGTTCTACTATATGATAAAGAAGTTGTGTCTGAGAAGTCTTTGCAAAGTCAACCATCTCAAAACCACAGCACTTTATCTGCCAGTAGTACCTGTCCAAAGCAGGATGTGTCTTACAGATTTTTGGGTATCAGAGGAACCTATTGCAGACCTGAGACTACAGTAACTGTAGCTTTAGGTTTAAACAGGTCATGGTATTGTTCATGATGCAGCAACAAACCACACTTACCAGAGAAATTTTGGGGATGCTTGGGCTGCAGTTGTAGCTGGATGATTCCAGAAATCTCTCCTGACCAAGGATTTGGAGGAGTACATAGAAATTGTCTGTTTCTACTTAAATCAGTACAGCTGAATAGCAAAACTCTCTGGAAATGCTTTTTTCAGATATGGTGCTGTTCACTCTTCTGGTTTGAGAGGGAATGTGAGGTAATGCTGTATTACTACCAGCCTAGTGATTGAGCTGGTACATTTCCTGTCAAATTGTGCTTTGTTTTATTGAATATGGGAAGTCTTAATATGTTCTTTGACAGAAAAACTCTCAGCAAACCAAGAATGTGGGATATCTTTATTGCATACCTACCACAGAGAGTTGTCACTAGTCTATACACTGCAGAGAAGATTTGAGATAGACAAATCTCTTTAAAGATCACGCTTTTTAGGAGGCTGCACAGTGAAATCTGTCTTGTTGGTTTATTTGTGTGTATTGCAGTTGTAAACTTAGTGGTACATATATTAAAATTCATGTAACTTAGTATGGTGCTGTTTACTAACTTCATGCAATATATATCGGTTTAAAAAAATCACTCATATTATGTTTAAATGCTAATAAAATGAAATCCCTTAGCAGTCAAAGGAATTAGCCCATATATGAGTGAAATACCAATGCAGGTCTTGTTATTTTTATGAAACTCTGAATAATATAAGTATCCAATTGATAAAATTTTATTAAAGCTGACAGCCCTTAAGTGATCTAAGTGGTAAATATTGAAATGAAGTTTCAACAACACTGCAGTACCAAGGGAGGCCTAAGGCAGTAATAAGGATTAAACAATGATTTAATGTTGTTCCTTGGGGGTAGGGATTGTTGTTTTAATGGAGAGCAAAAGCTCACTTCCTTCTAAATAATTAAACTGTGATTTGAGAAATTGATCTAAGGTAGTTGTAGTGGTTTGTTAAGTCCGAAAGAGATAAATGAAGGCAAAGTGTCCTGGGGCAAGGGGAAGTCAGGGGAGAGTAGTGAAGAGATAGTTTTGCAGGATAGATTCATGACAAGTGTCCCTCGGGAAGGGGGAAGCTGGCAATGAGCATATTTTATCTTTTATTTGTAATGTAAACAGACTTGTGCTGCCTGAGGGTGGGTAATAGCTAATGAGCAGGGGGTTTCCGTGGGGTGCAGATTTTATTAGCACAGCTTATAAAAAACGGAGCTAAATTAAAAATGCAATGTCTTCTAGATAATCCGATAATCAGCGATGCTACAGGGAGCACCTCCACCTAAGTAGAGCCAGTGTATTAGCATATGCATGTAAAATTTCCAAACAATTTGTTCAGCAGTTTCTGTGAGCTGAATGGCTTTCTCATCTTCACAGCAGAAAGCGGATTTCACATAATAGGGTATTTTGGGCTGTCTTAGGAATGTAGGAATGAAGGAATTTTGTAATGTGTTTCAAGTCTGTCATTTGTATATAACCAGTGGGAGACTTGGCCAGAGACCTTATCGTATATGCCTCTTGGGTGGTTGTTACAAATGAGATGACAGCTAGGATGGTGGTAGAGATGGGATAGAAGGGGAAAAAGGGAGAGAGAAAACTCTGCCTAATTAGATAATTGCTTAAGGTAATTTCCTTGGGATTAATACAATACACAGCCCTGAATTGTTCTAGACAACCGATGCAGAGCTTCCAAAACTGTGGTGGATGCTTTCCAACCAACTGGCCCTCTCAGTCTCTATGCACATAACACTCTTTGGAAACACAATTAAATAGAGTTAGCATCCTAGAAAACATTGAAATTCCCTCTACTTACTGGAAAAGACTGCCTGGGTTCAATCCATGCCTTCGAGTGTAGATACAAATGGGCAGGGTACATCAGAATAATGTTGTTTTTAGGCACATAGAAGGAGGAAGCATCAAGAGCCCCTGAGAACACGTGGCACTGTCAGACAAAGACTTGTGACTACCACTGCCAATGCCTCCATTTTTCTCAGCATCCGAGGCAAAGTTCAGAAGGCAAATTGAATACAGAGCAGGAATGGCAAAAGTCTTCTAGAACTTCAGTATTAAGATATCTGTAGTTTTCAGTACTAAAAAAGGATATTCCAAATACTTGTGGCTATATCAGGGGCTTTGGGACATCCTGAGTAAGGTCCACTGAAACAGGAAGAATTAACAGAAATATCCCTGCATATCTCACTCCAGACTGTAAGACCTGGGGCTAGTAGTATTACAGCTGAGGTTGCACAGTCAGAAACACGTCTTTGGCCCACCTGCTCCTCTCTGATCAACTGAACAATTGGAAGTGAAGTCAACCTACAAGCAGGTAAGTGTGTATAAAACAATTTTTTCCAAGTGGACTGTTTTATGGTCTATTTGGTATACACATTACTATAATTAGAGGAAAACTTCAGGACTACCTGGTGTACAATCAAACTTACTGTTCCCAGCTCCTCAGGCTAGGGGAGAGAACAGGTTGTACCATGATCAAACAATCGTTGTTATTTATTGATGGCTCTCCATAAATGCTAGGCAAGTTGCAAGTTCTAGTGTTAGAGTGCACTCCCTGGTGCACTGAAAGGTGTGCTCCAGCTGTCTGGGTTTGGATGTTTACCAATAGTTCAGTCTGATGATTGGAATCCATCATGTGTCTGTACTCATCCTCTGTCCAAAAGAAGGAATGAAAAGTGGATAGGCTATTATGTTTTGGTACATTCATTTGTCAGATTGGATTTGGTTTTGCATGGGTACATGTTGCTTTTTATTTCTATTGGAGAACACAAGGCAGAAGAAATGTCTTGCACTTGGAGGCAGAAGATGGTAGAACTAAGCCTCAGGAAACAACTTTGTCTTTCCCATGCGAGTTCATTCCATGGGTTCAACCCATCACTAAGAAGACTTCTGTCTCCTGAGAATGCAAACTCTACTTTATGGAGACCTGCATTGTATGAGAGAAGGGATACACACCTGAGGTTCTTAGGAAGCCCTTTGAGGAGATGAACTGGAAATCCAGAACACAATTCAAGTTCTGTGGAAGACCAGGGTAGGGAGCTGGGACAGGGCTGAGATACCTATGATAATAATTCATCTTAGTGAGGAGGTGTCATCATAGCATCAATGAGGTTGGAAGGCACCACTGGAGAATGTCTAGTCCAGTCTCCCTGCTCAGAGAAGTGACATGTTCAGGGCCATGTATTTTAGTGCATCAGCTGGAGCTTCCAGCTGTCTGAGTACTCCCTGTGTAGGTATCTAGTCCATGCTCAATGGAAGGATGGTGTAGTTAAATGGCATTTGTCACCTGCTAGGATAAACAGGGTAATGATAGAAGCACTAGTTCTTTGTTATCACATTTTGCTAATATGTGAAACACCAGAGTATTTCTAAGACATGGAACTAACCAAAATCAAATACTTTAAACTAGCTCCCTCTACCCGCCATGGGTGAATACCTGTGACTTATCCTAAGTATTGGATTGTCAATGGTAGGGAATGGTAATACTGCTTGAATAATAACCAAGGCACAGTAGCTTGCTGTCATGTAAGTTTGCGTTGTCAATTCAGCTGATTTTGAACAGGAAGAATTGGTCAAAATGAATAAATGAAGCCGTTTACAATTAAAAAATTAAATTCTGATCCCTTAGAGAGCCAAGACATCCATCTATTTCAGTTGACCAGAACTGTGCTGGAGTTAAATTTAGAAGTGTGCCTAAGGTGAGACCCAAGATATCTTCTCTGTGAAGACAACATTTTACATCTGATCATCTGTAAGAATACAATTCAAATTTTTGGATATCACAAAATAGCATTCCACAATGTTTATTCAGGGAGAATATTGTTTTTCATTGTCAGATGGTGTACATCACTAATAAAAACATAAATTTTGACTCATTATTTACTTACCAGGGTGTCAGTAGACAGTTCCTTTCCTGCCTTTGCCTTATGCTTCCTGAAGAACTATCATGCAAGCTACATGTCTTTCCAGGCTTCCGTTTGCCATATCTGCACCAGTAGTAAGAGCAGTGCCTTTCTTACTACTTTTTTAATCTGACTGCTTTGTTTAGATGATCACCTCTTCAGTGCAGCAAGTGCCCTGTTCTCTGCATCTGCAATGGAGCCAAACTGAGAGCTTGGAAATGGATGTGAAGAGCTTTGTCACTGTTGGCTCAAAATATATTTTTGCCATGGTCAGGTTTCTTACAACACTTTTTTTGTGGCAAACATTGCTATGTTTTGACTTAAATATAGCAAAATCTTCAACATGATGAAATGGCAAAAAATGTCACAGTTCATCATGCTACAAAGTATAAACAATCATCAAACAGGTGAAAAATACATTAAAGAAGAATAAAACTTCAAACAGGTTTTAAGTAGTTCACTTTTATGTTTTAATAGCTCTTTAGGAGCCTGTAAATAGAAAGTCAATTGGATTTCAGACTTGTTTCCATAGTTATATTACACACAGGGAGTATTCAATAAAACAAATCTTTTATTTAGTTCCTGACAGGTAATTAAAATGTGCCTCTGCCTTTTCTTGTCTGTTACTGTAGGAACTAATATCAAAGATTTCTAGAGTTTAAAAGTATTCACAAATTTATTTCAACTAAATTTTATCTTTTGGGCTGCAAACCTGGTACTAACTGGAAGTCTTTAGTTAGTGGAAAGTTTGAATCCTGTTTGGCATTCTAAGCCTAACATTTCTTTTTTACTACAAAAATTTACTCTCAGCTTCAAAGATCCCAAATCCCGTTTGCACATTTTTCAAAGTAATAGATGGTGGGCAAAGCCAAATATGTAGAAAAACAGCTACTAGAAGCAGAACAAATTTAGAGAAAAAGAAGAAAAAAAAGATTGTTAACATTCCTGAAAATATTTGGGGGATGAAGAGAAGGCGCTCATGAGGGTTAAAGTGCTATGAATTTCTTTGAATTCTTAGTTGTCAATTAAATTTTTTTTTATTTCAAGTGTCTGAGATTTTTCTAGGTACTGTTCCACAAAGGACCATTCAGTTCTGCAGTCTCTTCAATACTTTTAGAAGTTTTAGAAGACAGCACCTGTGAATGTCAAAAAAAAGCAAGAGAGTCACTTCTCTTTACTGCTGACATGCTACCTGGATCAGTCTGGCTAAATCAGAAACTTTCAGTCTTTGTGTTTTTACAGGATTGTATATGGTGGCACCATGGGGTTGGATTTCACAGCTGGGGATCATATAAAGAAAAAGCTGCATTTTACCAGNTTTTTTTTTTTTTTTTTTTCCTGATTGTAGTCTCTTGCCCCTGCAATGTTTTAGTACCCACTGTAGAGTATGGTGACCAGTAGATCTACCAGGATCTCTATCAAAATGCCTAAATCACTCACTTTTACAGGAAACTACTTCTGTGCTGTTCTTTGTGTATCTCCCAGACATGGAGGAAAATTGCTTTGGGAAGAGCTTTATCAATTAAACTGATTGAGAGCTAAGCTAATAATAATGATTTGCCATAGCTTGGCACGTGGTAACTTTGTTATGTATCTCCCACACCTGCCCTGTCATTTTGGCTACAATTGCCTGCCTGCATGGATAACCAACTACCTTGTTCTTTGTGAATGCCAAGCATTGGTTGTCCTCCCTATGGTTATCTAAAACCATTGTAATGTTTCTTTGATCAGGCATACTTAAAGAAATGCACAATTCTTAAGGTGTGTTGGGTTGATCTTCCTGTTAGCACCACTTGTATAAGGCCATGCTGTATTCCATAGTTCTGGACCAGCTTGGTGCTATTTTGGGGGATGTTTGATGGGCACAGAGGCTGGGGGTACTGGGGTCGTAAGAGATTATTTCTGGATAAAACACAGTTGGGAGAAATAGGGTTTCCTAACACAGTATGGGAATGCTGTATGGAGAGACTTCTGCCTGCCAGATGGCCATGTCTAAACAGAGGCAGCAGCGTCCAAAGGGGAGAGGATATCAGCTTCTCGAGGGCTGCCAGCTTGGGTTGTTGACTGTTGCAGGTCTGTTGAGTAACGTGACGAGCTACAGCTATCACTTTACACACAAATGCATCTCGGTCCCTTGCTGAGGCTTGACATCAGGCAATAGGCTTATGTTTTATGAGTATTAAAATGTCATAGCTTTAGTACTAACTTGTACAATTTCTGGTATCACTCCCCCACCCTCACTTCTTCTTTTATGTTACAGTTAGAAGAATGGTTGCAATCTTTATTGTCCCTTAAAAATGAGCTTGGAGACATTATTATAGAAGTGCTGTAATCTCAACAGAATGATAAGATTTGCAGAATTACTGATGGGCTCAGCTAAGCCAATAAAATTCTAGAAAAAAGGCCTAAGCTGCAGGAATTTGCAGGGATTTATGAGTTCTTGGCACAATTGGGAGTAACTGTTTCCATGAATGGCTGTTTTATCAAAAAGAAAAATTAGAGTTCTGTAGCACAAAATGTTTGCTGCAGTGGAAAAAGTCCTCCTTTCTGGATTACTCCTGGCTCTATCTGTTATCAAAGCTAATCACACTGAGCAGTTCATCTGTTTATTACCATAATATTGTATTTACAGCATGCATAAATACAGATCTTTTCATATTAAGCCTGATAGCCGCTTTAAACCTGTCTTTTATCTGTTGCTCTTACATTTCTAACCCACTTATTGCATCTGCAGATACTGCAACAAATTTATGTGTTTTATAAACCTAACAGAATGCCTTGTGTACTGATTGATGGAAAATCAGTTGCTCAGTTGCCAGGCAATGATTGATTTTCCAACACAGCTGCTCCAGCTGTGCTACAGATGCTGTTTTTTCTCAGATACCATAAATGGTGTTGTAAGCTATTGAATATGATCCTTAATTGTAAGAATCTCTGAGAAATCAGTCATTTCAGTACTAAATGGCCATTTGGTCATTACCTTCAGCTATGCTTTTTGTTTTAATCTAGTAAACCTGAAATTAGCTGTGCCGCTTGGAGATTGCTTTGGTGTATTTTGCAAGAAGCTGGTTTGAGATCTGTGACATAAGTAAATGCTTGTCACTAAAAATTACAGTTCATTACAAAATGCTGTAGCCAATAGCATGTGCTGATGACAGCAAGCCTTTTTCCTGGAATGCATTTCAGATTCCAGTATTTTATTTCAAACCTTGCTCAGCTGTGTATGACTAATAAATAATAGAGGAAAGAATAACTCAACAGAAAATTTGCAGACCTTCTTTTGATCTGGGGAAGCAGACTTTGGTTGCTCGGCATTCTTTTAGATGACCTTCATAATTTAGTTGTAGGCTGTGATTTGGCTCCACTATCCATTTCCACAGCAGCGTAAAATATTAAAGTCAAGCAACATCAATAATTCATACCCGTATGGCATCAGGGATATCAATGAGAGGGAACATTTGGATTTGCTAAAATTAAAAGCGCAACTCTGCTTAAGGTACAAGTGCAACCTTAAGGCTTTTAATGCTCATTATGAGAGAGGAAATTAAGCCAAGTTTAATGTTTCATAGGAAGAGGAGCTGCAGTTTGTAGGTGTCCTGTCATTTGTACATTAGCCTCCTATTCACAACAGGGTAATGTGTCTGCTTGCTAAAATAGACTTGTTGGCAGTCTGGGTCCTTTTCCCTACCTTTCTCAAGAAAAGCATTTCTTGATCCTTTCTCCCTCATATGAAATCTGTTTCTTCTTAAAGAGCCAGTTACTACTGATACTGACAGCATGGCTGGTTGCAAAGCAGAGAGAACTGGAGCATGGTCTGTCTTCTACATCTGGTTTTGCCACTGTCTTGTGGGTAAATCCCTTTCGTGTTCTGCATTTAATTAAAAGTTTCTCAGAGGTGTTGTTCAGTGTCTAGTCCCAAGAGCCTCTGATTTCAGTGGGCCAAAGCACTGAAACAGTATCAGTAGGAATCTAAAATGCAATTCATTCCATCTCTGACTTCTAGAACATGATATTTTCCTTGGGGTTTTCTCTTTTAAAAGTAATTTGATGTCTACTTTGTCTAGTCTTGTCTACTAATAAATACATGTCTAAATGGTATAAAATGATAGATGATTTAATAGTCTGGTAGACTTCCATGCAATAATTTTTGGAATAGTCATTTATATTTGCCTTCTGCATTAAGGCAATATCCTCATGCACATCCATTTCTTCAAAGGCTGATATTCTTCCAAAACAGCAATAAAAAGTCTCTCCACTTTTTAGTTGTAATTGATACCTTTCAGAGCCAGTCTACTAGAGACACTTTAGAATAAATTCATGCTTTCCTTCTGTAAGCTTTCTTTTTCTAGTGCCTTCTCCTTCAAGAGAAAAGGGTCACCTCTACTTTTCCTTTGGCAGCTTGCTCAGTTTTTCAACATCTTGCAATTTTAGATGCAACTATAGGAGAAGGAGTCCCAAACCAAATTCCCAGTGGAGTTGCTAGTTTTTACTTAAGCAAGAATGTCCTTCTAACTTAAATATTTCCCTCTTTCCATATCGCTGGTACTGAGTGGCTCTGTCATTTTAGGATTTCTGTTACCATCAAGTAGGCTGCAAGCTGTATCCACTGCACAGAAAGCAGAAAAGACATGATTTACATTTATTGCAGTTGTGTGATGATATCTGGGTAAACACTGAAAATAAAGATGAACCATGGCCTGGGTTGTCTTCTTGTAAGTTTGTGCATGCTCATGTCAGGCATTCAATAGGAAGATTCACCTTTTAAATTCAGGTTTGTTTCAGAAACACAGGTAAGCTGTAGGATCAGGCTAGGAGCAGATGGCTTTGGCAGTCATGTGTGAACAAACAGCCTGATTCTTCTGGTTTGGAGGAGAACCCGGAGGGAAGTGATGGTACTGCTTCCATTTAGTATTTAGTGTTGATGTTGCAAGGGAGTAAGGTAAAATGAGATCTTTTCCATTGCTACATGTCCTGCTGAAAGAAAGGTGCATGAAAGAAATTGCAAACTGCAGATGAGGATATGTCAGGGGTACTTCGACCTCTTCAGCTAAAGCTGTGGATTGGCTTTGGTTACTTAGGGAAAAGCAAGTTTTTAAGAGAAGAACTTGGTTTTCCTGAGGCTGTGATTGATTTTTGCCCCTGCTGTAACACTTCCTGAACCTCTCTGCTGTTTTGCTGTGAGTGAGGACTTAGACAACTGACCCTTCAGTTGTTTTGGTTTCCTCTTGGTAGATGTGCTGCTCTTGCTTTTAGGGGGAGGTTGCAAACAGCTGCTTCCTGGCAGAAGGAGTTTTCACAGTGATCTCCTGATCCCCAGCAATGTGTGAGAGACAGGTCATCATACAACTTGACTTCAGCTCCTGTATCGAGTCTGGAATCTTATTATGCCAATGTCAGGTAAATGACATAGCACTCTACTTTCAATGGAGATCCATCAGGCTTTGGCTCTGGGGGGCACAGGGCATTCTTAATACTTCTGAGATATTTCTCATCTTCTTTTAAAATTTTATGTATTACAACATTCTTGGAATTTTTTTCATAATCTTTTCCTGTTCTTTGCTATCTTTTTCCAGTTGCTGAGTAATGAGGCCATCATAATAGTAGGCATATCCCAGTACAGATTTTGCTAGAAACTGTAGAAGGAAGCCCTTGCTATTCCTCCTGAATGCTGCTTACTAGACCAAGCCTTCATACCTTGTTTAGCTATGTACATCATTAGTCAATGCTCTTTGTCCCCCACTTAGAACTTTTCCAAATTACCATTTTCCTTTTCTTGATCACATAAAATACATCTCGTTCCTTACCCTGAGTTGTACAGTTGTGATTAATATTATTAAAAATATCATGGTTTTCCCCCTTTTCTTTAGGCAATTCAGATCCCATTGTGTGAAAGACCTACCACTATCCTCATTTACCACCACAGAAACATTGTGTTGAACTTTTTAAGCATCACAGTGATTCTAGAAATAAATGTCCCATAGCTCATGAAAGAACTTAAACTTCAACTGTGTTCCTTTTATTTAAAAAAGAGGTTTCACTTTCTTCTTTTAAATTAAACTACAAATTCCAAACATGTCATAGTGTTTTCCCTTTTCCCCCACACCAGACTAAGCAGGGGATTCAAGCTACCTCCAGCTCCCACCCCTTCTCCCACTCCTTTTGGGATTTGTGACATTGGAGATATGTGGTGACTGCTGAGGAAATTGCCCTAAGTGATATTGGAGTTATTCCCCTTCATTTTAGTAATAAAGGTTGCATATGTTTTATGAGAATAGCACCCCTGCAGTACAGAGAGCTACTGTGATCCATCACTTTAAATCAAGAAATCATTTGACACGTTTATTTCCTGAACAGGAAGTGTTCTGTCAGATCAGCTGGAAACCCTGAAATCCGTACATGTTAAGATGAAAGTCAAAATAGCAGATGCTGTTATTTTACTGGTCCGGTTCCATTTTCCTAAGAAGGCCACTCTACCTTTGGGATGCTGAAGAAGTATCTCTTTCTTTCCTTTCAGAATGCGTATGTCTGAAGAAATTTATTAAAATAGGCATAGGGATTGCAGTTAGTCATTTTTAGAGGACTGTGTATCTGATAATTATGTGGTAAAATCTGATTCAAACTAGAAATATACTTCAATTGTGTCATATATAAAAGTGGTTTTGGCAGAAAAAAGAGGAGTGAGAGAATTTCCCATGTTATTTTTATCGGAGAGTTGTAAAGTATATTTTGCAAATTTAATGCAGATCATAGTTATCTCATAACTACATACACAGCAGGACCAAAACTGGGCACTTTGAAAGGCACTGGTAAGCAGGGAGATGGCAAGGATGGCCAAGTGCACTTACCTTGAAAGCAGCAGTTGCACAAGAACCTTTCTGTCTAGATTGGGGGCATCAAAGGGGCTTCCAGACTGTTTAGTTGTATAAGTGTAAGAACTGACTGAGTATTCTCAGGTTAGTCAAATCCAGCTTAAACACTACTGATATAAAACCTACGCTGGAGATGTGTGAGCCTTGCATGCCAGCTGCATTTTTATTGGCAGTCTGCAACTTCAAAGGCTTTCCTGCTCTAAAGCCCAGGCAGGTACCCCGGGCTGCCCTCAAACCTGCCTTTCCTGGCTTATTGATTCTCAGCATGGCTTTACCTACAAGTCAAGCTATTTGTTTTCAGAGTGAAATTATCTTGAAAATATGCTCTTACTGAGCTGCTTAAGATTTTTAAAAATTTTATGTCATTAATAAATATGCATTGCTGTTTTCCCCCTTCTTTGACTTCTGTTACTTCACCTGTCAGAGAGATCTGTGTAAGTAACAGATGCCTGAAGTATTTTGACAGAGTGTTTTTTTCTGTTTCCAGCATAAAACTCATGTGATGACAAGCAGACAGTAAAAAGAGATTTGCCCCAAATGTGCTAGAGCCCCGCTTTTCCTCTTCCCTCTCCCACTTGAAAATTAGCTTTACTATTATTACTTTGGCACGTGCCTTGCTTAAAAAAATTCCCTCCCTGGCTAGGTGAAGGGGATCCTGATCTTCCATCTTTTTGAACAGGCATTCTTTGGCAAGAGTCTTTGTGTGGTCAGGAAGCAATATTAGTGTCTAGGAGTATCGTTGAATATATGAAGTCTGTCGGTCATCTTGAACACACAACTGCTGAACATCCTGAACAGCTGAGAAGAAATCCGTGAAATATCTTTAATTCTCCTGAAAGTCAAGGACAGCAGGTATGTCTTGAAATTAATTTGAAAAGTTCATCTTCAGTTTTCTGTGATTATCAAAAGCAAAGATATTGAAGCATAACAGTGCCTAAATTTGCCCTAGCTTGATTTTGGTGTCAGATACTCAACAGAATGACTCAGTTATTTCAGACAACTGCACTGAATTTCAGTACTTTAGTTAAGACCAAAATCTAGAATTCTGATGGGTACTGTTTGTGAGGTAAGCCATGTTGATTACCATATAAGAGGAACTCATTGAATTTTTAAGTTTTCATTTAGAAATATGTGTCTTTTATCTTTATCATATCTTTGCCTGCACTACCAATATTTCAGTGAATCTCCCTATGGTCACCAGTACCTCACAATCAGGCTTTATAAATTCAGTCATGCCTGTGTATCTGCAGCACTTTGGAACCTTCTAACTTGTTCATACCATACAGTGGAACAGGATTTAGAGATGTTCCAAGGAACAACACTCGGGAACCAGATGGAAAATTGCCCCATGTGTCTCAATTAAATAATCCATCCATTTTCATACGGAAAGATGACTGTTGTCATATGGTATTAGCCCCAACGCGTTTTCTTTACAGTACTGTGGATGTACCCGCATGGGCTGAAACATTACACTGACATAATTCTGCCCCTCAGACTGTAACCCTCTGTACTAAGGCCTGTCCCTTTTTACGCCAAGGCAGCATCTAGTCAGATGGGGTCCTGAGCTGGGGTGAGGGCTTTGGATACTCTTATAAAATGGGGTAATAAAGACCTGGTTGTTGAAACTGAAAAATACATTAAGCATCCAACTGAATTTCCTCATTGTTCCTTATTCTTACTAATAAAAACTTGGCAAAGCAGAAGTGTATCTGCTTTTCTGAAGTTTTTGTCCTAAAGTCTGGGGATTAAAGTATACGCGATGAAGGTTTGTATGACTACAAAGAACATCTTTGCTTCTTGTTTTCAGATGAACTGTCCCCTGCCTGATTAAGTGTCAGGACTGTAGCTGGACTGCAGGATGCTGAAATTAATTTCTGCCCCAATATGTTCAATGCTCATTTTCAGGCATAAGCCTGCAGATAAAATCAGTTCAAAATCTGTAAGTCAACATGACAGAGAGATTTCAGGGCAGCCTACCTGTCTGGACATTAGTGGAGGAAAAGCCCTTTGAAGTCACAGACGGCCAATAAAAATGCAGCTGGCATTCAAATCTTAAACAACTCCAGCACTGAGCTTTTACATTGCTGGTACTTCAGTGAAGGCTGAAAATTTTCAGAAAGTGCCTTTGAACACTGGTCCACAGCAAGCTCGTGTACCCTACAGTATGACCAAACCCCATCACCCTTGTTTTCTTGCCAATAAAGACAATTTGTGGGAAGCTCTGTGCTGCTGTCTTGCCCAGGGACAAGCATGGCAAGATCCTGCAGTGGTTCATGGTTCCCTCTCTGCAGGACAGGGTACCAGATGAAGAGCTCCAGAAGGTCTGTGCCAAGGCTGGGCAGTCACCCAGGAAGGGAAGAGTGAAATTGCTGCTGATGTCTCAGAAGCGTGGTCAAGCATTTCACAGGCTGAGACAAGTGAGTATTTTGGAATCATAGAACCTTAGAATCATTTAGGTTGGAAAAGACCTCAAAGATCACAAAGTCCAACCTTTAACCCAGCACTGCTAAGTCCACCACTAAATGGTGTTCCTAGGTGCCACATCTACACATCTTTTGTTTTCTTTTCCATTTGTAAATTGCCTGACCTTTCCCTTACTGCAGGGTGGCTCTGTGGGGGTGACTTGGCACAAAAAGTCAGGAGGGAGCTGAGCTCCACTTCCCTTGGCCTGCAGGGGGAATTGGAAGAGCTGCTATGCTCTGTCTCTGTTTTGACCCCGTGGTGGATGCAAATTCAGTCTAGAGCCTTGTACAACCTCCAGCAAAACAGTTCAGGGGTTTCTGAGCTTACTGGCACAACTGGAATACAAAGACAGATGAATGAAGTTGGTATGGCTGACTCTCAAATAAAGTTCAAAATAGCGCCCAGCTTTCTGAATTATCCACATTTATTGGTTCTTGAAAGAGAAAGAATTAAGACAGACACATTAGATACCCTTAAGAACTTAGTTAATTTTGCCTTTCCATATGATAGAGTGTAATGTGTCTTTTCCCAATCCTGGATGGACTTTAAATACTGTGTTTCTGCCTTATAAAGATATTTCTGGGAATTCTGAGTAGCCTTCTTTTTCCTGTGGACAAATTTAAGGGTGGAAGATGGGGGCAGTGGGCAAGACTGGGGACATAAAGTTGTTCTTTTGTTGTAACAGGAGCATGGTATGGAAATGGTTGACAAGCACTGCAATTGGATTTTACAGGGAAATTCGAATTATCACACTAAAAAAAGAACCCATTTTTGCATTCACAGGTCCTGAAATAGCATGTCATGGGTGTAAGCACTGAGCATTGCCTGTGCTTGGCCTCAGGTTAAGCTAATTTGGAGGAATGATAGATAGAATTTTATTGCTGACATTTGGTTTGTTTGAGGGATTTTTTGATGACAGCTGTTAGCAGCTGCTTCATGGTTTGGAGGGTTAGAAGTAGCCTGAGCAGAGCTAGACCTGTGAGCAGAGTTCAGGTACAGCAGGAGTCAAAGATGGACGAGGCCATGCCACATTCTCTCTGAGCAGCCCCATCTGTGTGTGAGTGAGTGGTGCAGTCAGTTCACTCGAGCAACCCTGCCCATGCCAGGGGGTTTGGAATGAGATGATCTCTAAGATCCCTTCCAACACAAACCATTCTATGATTCTATGATTTCCAGATAATTTATGCTTTTATCCAACTATAGAGCACATAATAAAAAAACCCTCCTTCAAAATGTTTGCAGATGTTCTCCTCTGGCTTTTTTTCTTTCCATTTGCAAACTTCCTGTGTTTCCCATGTAGTTCAGAGTCCTTTCTTTGAGAAAGAAAGTGTATTTTAAATGTTGTAGCTACTTCTGCACCTCACAAATAAGACCAGCTTCAGCTTTGCACGGATCTGGTGGGGAAAATCTCTTCACACTGTGTTAAAACCTCACCTGATTATATTCTAGTTTTGAGTAGACTGAAGAAATAATAGAAGAAAAATCTAGCATTTCTAATTACAAATGGTATGCTTTGCTAGCCTAGTAAAATCTTGCTATTCTAAATAAATGCATCAAACATTGGATTAGGAGTGTAGAAAAGCATACATGTCCAAATCTTAAACACATCATAATTTTAAGTGTCCGCAAGTGTTTAAAAAGTGTTGGTAGGAATGAGCACATATATCCATTCACTAGCTAAATATCATAACCTGTTTCTTTTCTAAACACATGCGCAAGGGAACAGAACACATTTAAGATGTTAAACACATTGACATGTTTACAATGTGTTGCAAGAGAGTGTTTAACTTCTTGCGCTCCAAAGCTAAACACTTTGGAATTAGAGGGTTTACTAATTCTGCATTTATTCAATGTGACTATCACTTACTGACACTTATTGGATAAAGTTTGAATGGATTCAGAGGTGATTAAAAAATTTAATCGGAGAAAGAGGAACAGTTTGGCTTTGGAACCATAAGGGAAAAAGATGTGAGTTAATAGTTTACAGTGTTCTGTGGTTTATGCATATGTCCCAGTGAGCAAATAATTTAAAAAAAAATTGACCTGAGATTTATGAACTGTCCCATATCTGGTTCATGTAAATACTAGTACTGATCATTAGTTCAAATTAGAGGTCAAATTAGAATTCATTTACAAGGTGCATTAAAAATAAGCCTTAAAAAATAAAGTCAAGTCTTATGTAAAATGCTCTCTCTTTGGCCTCCCAGATCACAAAACTAACCCTGGGATTCCTGGATCAGTAGAGGTGGCACAGCAGTATGGCAGGGGCAGGGTGGGGAGGGAACACTGCTAACCTCTTCAGGTGGCATTTTTAAAGTACGCTCCTCTGACCTGGTTTTCAGTTTGGTTGACCCAGATGTGAAGCTCTACGTAGTTTAACTTCCAATTACCATGGAATCAAAGAAATGCGAATCTGATTTGCGTGGAAGCTGCTGGGGGAGGCTGGACCGAAGCCCTTTTGGTGACAATGATGCACTCTGCCCTTTCTGGTGTGAGCTTCCTGGAGCTCAGTGTGACACTGTGCAGGGGCAGAGGCTGCAGACTGGTGACTTGTCAGGCATCACATCCAGGCCAAGTGGTTCAGTCACACTGCAGGGCGTGGCATGGTCACCGGCACCGACTCCAGGTGTAGAATGAACTAACAAAATACCTGAGTGAAAGCGTGGAGCTCTTTAAACGCATCAGAAATGGAAACTCTCCAGAAACACAGAGGGTAGCTGAAGCAGCTTGAACAGCACTTTGCTGGAGCTTTAGGCAACAGGTGCCCTGGTGAGGGAAGGCAATTAGAAGATAACCTTATTGCTGACATCCTTTTTCATGGGTTTAATTTAACTTGGGCAGAGAAGGCTAACTATTGCTCTGTACAGCACACATTTGGGAAGTACTGCATTCCACAGCACCCCTCCTCCCAACAATGGGAATGATGTATTTCAAATGGAGATTATGAAAACAAAAGTGAAAAATCAGTGTAACTGATCTAAGGTTAAGAGCTACATTTGGGAAGCTAAGGCTACATTTAAACTGATGATGGATGCTCTCACGTGAAGGGTCCATCCAGCTGTAATGCCTGGTTTTCTTCCTATAGATGTAGTGTGTATTCTTGGTAAGACACAAGCTAACTCAGGGTCTAATCAAAAAAGTCAGGATTATAAAGGATATCTGAGGTTAAAAGCCAGTTCCAAAAGCCACAGAAAGCAATGGATATCAGAATAAGCATAGCATGGTGAGTGGTTGATAACAAAATACTTACAATTCCAAAGCAGCTCTTCGTAGGAGCAGTGTAGCAACAAGAAAGGGACTTTCATCTGAGAGTAAATGAACATTTAAAATTCTGTGATGGATACAGGTCAGACCACACTTGTGTAATACCAGAAAAAAGCAACGTAACTTTTGGTTAAGAGGAAAGCTAATCTCGCATGGCAGTCTTCAGAAAATGAAAACCAGTAGTAAATAACAACTTGGAAAACTGCAATTTATGGAAAGAGATGCAGGGAAATATTAGTTACTGAAAGTGTGTCTAGGATTTTGTTTCACGGAGAGAGTGCCGTCAGTGCAGTGGTTGGGAATACAATTTTCTCTAATAAAATTGGAGACTAGGTGTGTATGAGCCACTAAAAAAAACAGTGGTCAAAGTGCTCATGTTGCTGATGCTTACACACACAAATTTCTAACACTTCTCTCCTTCATGGAGATGGGGGGGTTCTTTTTAGCCACACAGGTGTTATTTGCACACTGAATAACAGATCAGGGACAGCTTTCGTGTTACAGAAGACTTGTACTAAACAATTGACATGTATACATGTGAGTATCTGCCACTTCAAGTTAAATAAGGACTGATGTTGCACCTGCAGATGATGGTACATAGAGCCCAAAGGTAGGAATTTTGCTTAAAGGCAGCAAGGTAGTTATTCCTCAGGTGTTACAGGAAAATGTCTAGGAAAAAAATATATTATTAAGGTAATTTAAGGATTGGAAAACCTCAGAGAAAGGCCAAAAATGCTTTTTACTGGCCTCAAATAGCAGTCACTCTGAGGAGGTTGTTCAGGCCTATCTCTGGTGTCAGAAATATAAACCAAGTGAAGTGGCCTGTGTTGATGGTATAGGAAAAACTGGCTCCTGAAGCAAAGTAGGTGGGCTTGTTTGCCTTGGCTAAGAGAAGCCACATACGTAGAATATAACTCTGCTTTTGATGTGATGGCTTTACTACTGGGTGTAGCTGAGCAGAAGGCATTGATTGCATTTTCATTAGATACAGTAGCTATAACACAATCTGACTGAGCCACAGCTTGTTCATCGCTAAAGTGCAACCACCTCTCCATGTTATTCCCGGTCTCCAGACTGGTACAAGTAAGTGCTAGCACAATAAAGCTTCTACTGAAAAGGATTGCAGGGTCAGATTCTGGCAGGTCTTTAGCAGAGCAGAAGGGCAGAATGGTGCTGGTGAAGGATGGGGTTGCCTCACTGACACAGGACAGTTGCCTTCCCTGACACGAAGCATCAGGAGCAAGAGATGGTGCCACCAGAGATTTGCCAGGTGTAGAGAGAGTCAGCGTGACAAAACAAAAACTTGAGATTCAAGACCTCTGAATGAACATATCTCTTTTGAAAAGAGGTCCCCACTATATTGACCATAGTGACAGTAGGCACTGATGTCACTTTCAGTTGACACATTCAGCAGCAGGGAATAAGGAAACACTCTTTCTAGCACGAAGAAGGAGCAAAGCAAGGGCAAGTGGAGCAGCATGAGGAAGCCTGACCCAGGCAAGCTGATGCACACCAATTTCACAAGGAAGATGGTGTATATGTTGTTTGGGTGCGTTGTGTGTTTGCCCCATGACCAACAATAGGAATTCAAACATTGGATGGCAAAAACCTTTCTCAGACGCCTGGGTTCACACTGTTTACAGAACAGCTTGATGTTTATGTTTTGGGGAAAGCAGTGAAAACAGAAACCTTGCACTTACCTGGAGCAGCCAGCTACTGCTTCTTGCAGCTTGTGACTTTCAGATGCTTGTTCTGTTTTCTCCTTCTCTGCGAGCTCTTTCCATAGAGGGCAGCTCATTAGTCATTGCTGTTCTGCTGAGCCTCGGGCCACTGAGTTTTAGGTCGATTCAATAATTGACTGCAGCATCCTCTGGTTAATGGCAGTGCCCAGCTAGTCCTACTCTCCCTGGAGACATGTCTGATCTAGTATTTTCTTACTCAAGAGAAACACTGGAACAGTGTTGGTCAGGCTTCCTCAATGTGGCCTGCAAGAGGTTGCTGAAACCTGTCCCTGGGTGGCTGGCAGCTGATAGTCACTGTGACGTGCAGTCAAAGGTTCTGGTAGCACCAGAAACCCTACATTTTTTTCTTCATAGTCTTCTCAGGTATTTCTGCTGGCACAGAATTGATAACAGGTGCAAATCAATATAAAGCATATGGGAAATTTTTGGTTCAGTGGAAGATTTTCTAGTAGGAAATGTGTCAGTGACACTGCTAATTAGGGTGTTACTTTCATCTCCTGCACTGTTTGCCTGTATAATGAGTTTGAAGGAAACTTTAGCATCTAAACATATGGGCATAAATTTGGGAAGCAAAGGTGTTATATGTATCAATACAGAATGATGTGGATGATGTTTAAAGCCAGTGGGGATGACAGACTTGCTAGTAGTCAGCAGGATTAGTTTCTGAGGGAGCGAGGGAGTTGAGATTTTTTTCTTTGCCTCAGCAAAATTGAACCACTAGAAATCAAAACACTTTTATTACAGGATTACAAGAATCATTAACTTCTGAGTTTCATGATTTTCCTGAAGCTGCACATGACGTTTCTATGGAGAAGGACATTTGCGTGTGTGAAGAGGGGAATGGAAAGCAGTATGACAACTCAAAATGAATTCTTTACAGAAATGTGAGGAGTCAGCCAAAAAATTGTATTTCCCCTCAAGACCATAAGGCTAGATCTACAGGAGGTTCCAAGACAGGTCCCGTTTATCTAATTTTTCATTTCATAACTTTAAATTATTACCAATTACTATCTATTCCTCCTTAATATAATTTATTATCTATATATTTTTAATTAATTACCTCTGGTTTACTGTTGACTTGATGGTAAGGTTTGGGGTCTTTTTTGTTGAACTTGTTCCCTCTCCAAAATGAACCATGGCTCTTAGGGCTTCTAGTAAGCTCTGCTAAAGTGGTCTCAAGTTCCTTTAGACATAGACTTTAAATGGAACTGAGACTGGACTCATCTGGGGCTCTCTCTGTTTACCTTCATGATTGTTGTATTTCTGAGCACAGAAGTGCCATGTTTCCAATCATTGCCTGTTCACAAGGGATGAGAGAGAAGTAGAAAAGGACAAAGCAGGATATGAAGGGGAGGCATAGGAAACCTGAGCTCACTTCCTTGCTCTGCGTCAGGCATCCTATGAGGTGAGGGCAAGTAACATTTACCCTCTCTGCCTTCCTTCCTGCAGGATGGCAATAACACTGCTGTGTTGCCTCCAGAGGAGCACAGTGAGAATAAATTTTTAACAGCTAAGAGATGCTTTGAAGACATTATGGTGGAGAACAGGTAAACAAAACATCTACAGAAGACATTTCAATGCTTCCTTTCAGTCCTGACTTAGTGACATTAAGGGTTGGTCTCTGTGCACAAAATCAAAAGTCCTTTGACCCTGGTGGCTGTGCATGGAAGGCAACACATGGGAGTTTCAGTGTCTCCTTCATTCTGTGGCCTCTGCAGGCACCTTGTCTTTGGAGGCTGTCCTTTGAGGCTAGTTACCATTTGCTCCCTGAAAGTTTCTGCCTGGTGTCTTCATGATGGCTGCAAGCTGCTTGCTTTTCCCCTCCCCATACAGTTTTGTGTTCCATTTCTGTTTTCCTAATGCCACCTCTTTTCAGTCTCTTTATTTTTTACGTATCTCTGGCATTATCTTTTTTCACTCACCTGCTGATCTCTCCCACATGTTGCTTTAGAAGGGGGCAGAGAATTGTCTGTTCATGCACTGGCTGCCACTTGCTGGCTGGAGCAACAGCTCAGCTGCAGTGCTGGGGCTGTACCACAGCAGAGTTGTCCCTGGTGCGAGATGCTGGCTCTCCTCACTTGTGTATGTGCAGACAGGCACTGCTTCCAGAGCCGTACACAAGCCAAGAGATGCACACCTTGCCCTTCTGTGCCAGAGACACTGTGTGTTAGCAGCATCTTCTTCACTGGTAGAGTACGGTGCCATGATGAACTGATCTTGGGTCACAAAAACTTTCTGGTGTATCAGGGAGAAGGCTTAAGTTGAGGTGAGTTCATAGGTCCCATCTGCTGTGCAGACCCCCAAATACATACCTCAGCACAGCTGTGGCTGTGCATCACAGCCCTGTGCAGATGAAGTTTTGTTATGGAACCCCAGAGCACCAGAGGTTAGACAGCCACCTTCACTTTTGTCACCTCCTTAATCACTTTCTGCCCATACAAATTACTTGGGCATTTTTTGGCTTTAAACCATTGATGATCCTCTCTGGACTAAGTGCCTTTCCACTCCATTTATGTCACAGCAAGACACTTCATAATCTCAAGTTACATATTTTTCTCTGCTCCACCAGTGGTGTGGGTGTCATTTACACTCATCCAACAATTTACAGCCATGCTCTTATTGGCATGGGTTCAGCTCCCAGCTAATCGGTGCATTGGATTCAAGCACAATTCCAAAGAGTTTGTGTGGAGCTAAGGAAAGCAGCAATGGGTCATTATTTCAGTAGCCCGTTACTGTGAATATAATGTCCTGTAACATATAAGAAAATGTGTGATGTCTTTTAACAGAGAGTAAAAGACATAAATTGTATACAGAATACTCGCAACATAAATTCCTTTTTAACTGCTCATTTCACTCTTACACAACCTCGGGTAACTTGACCTTCTTAATTGCCATATTTACAGTAGAAATTTGACACTGGACTGATTGCAAATGTATTTCTAATGGATTTTCCCCAGAGATGTTTCATTAAAATCTGGTGAGAACCTTTTCATTTCTTTTTGTATTACTTGTAAAAATGCTCTTAGAAGCAGTCAGTTTTTACAAATAATTGTTTGTTTGCCTTTTTTCCCTTTCGTTTCCTTACAGGACTTTGTGTTTTTGGAATTTGTTGTAATAATAGTGGTATAAGGAGCTTGTTCCAGGAGACCCCTCTAATTTTGAAAAAGTGACTCATAGTAAATGGGGCCTTCAACTCAGGACGCCTTTAAGGTGACAGTCAATCAGCCTGAATAAAATTAATTAAGTGATGGAGGGGCCTCCATTACTTAATGGAAGGTGAATAATTGCAGCATTAAGACATTATTCTGTCCCCTTTGAGGATAAGGGGCTGAGTTTGTCCCCATCAACCTCAGTGAAAAGTCTCCCACTGCTGGGAGCTCTGGGGGAGCTTTGTGGTCTGACACTGAAGAGTATCAAAAACATACAGGGAGAGGAGAGTGAATGTTGGTACCAGTAGCAGCAAGGCACTTGGGTAGCCTCTAGTCCTTATCCACCAAGCCTGTGTGGGGCCAAATTCTGCTCTCAGCCAGCCTTGTAAAACCAGAAAACTTACAATTTTCCCCAATAAAATTCCCATAGGCTTACACAAACAATGTAGCCATGTCGCTGAGTTTGGCTCCAGTGCCAGAAGTGAGGAGCTCATACTGAACCTGAGTTGTTTTAGCTGCTCTTGTTACAGCTTCCAAAGAGGTTGTAAGAGAGAATGAAAATTAAAAAATCATATAAAAGAGAAAATATATCTGGCTATGGCTAGAAATGTGTTGTTATGTAAGATTTTTTTTCCAGAATGTTTTTACTGATATATGTGTGGATCTCGCTATCTATATTACTTTATTCTTTAGTATTTCTCCTAGAAAGATCCACAACCCCTTTTTGTTTAAAATCCTATTAGATGTCTAATCCTCTGTCTTTTTTAATCTCAGTCCACATCATTCATGTCAATCCCAAAGAAGTCTTAACTGACACAATGTTGTGAGGTTAAACATTGTGAGAACTTGAGACAACTAAAAATCATTAAACTTGGAAACATTAAACCATAAAAAATGTTATTGTTAATAATGTAGTTATTAAAATATTTGAAAGGTAAATATTTAAACAACTTTGCTTGCTCTGATATTAAGATTAATAAATATTCTTAATTTACAATATAAAGCTGAATAAAATCCAACATGCATTTCTTGAAACAAATATATCTTTTTCTTCAGTTTAATTCAGGGAAGCATGTTCTATGAAACATTTATACACTACGTCACCTTTCAGAGTTTCTGGGGAAGAAATGGTTATTTAACACTGAGCATAATTACACATTGATCATAAGATAAATGTCTTCCATCAAATAGGACCATCCTGTAATGAAAGCTTCTTCAAATTTATAAAGACAGCTAGAGGGATTCCTGTAACAAGATCCTGGGATGAAGCCCACAGCTCAATTCTATGTATGAATGTTATTTCCCTAACTTGCAATCTTTTAAAAATTGTTTCAAATATAAAAGCCCAACCCTAAAAAAGTGTGAAGTGTTTGCTGGAAACGTGCAAAGCACCTCCAATACAATCTGGCTCAGCTGCTCACAAGCTCAGTCTGGATTCAGGAACTGGGTACTGTGCAGTAGCTGGATATTTCTATAACAAAAGCTTGATGTGGAAAAACTAGTGAGACATTCTTTAATCATAATAATGTTTTAAGGTTTCCTTTGTTTGTCTGCAAAATTAAAATAAAAACTTAAAGGAAGATAGATATATGACCCCTTGGATTTTATAAATTTTAATATTAATTTTAGCACAATATATGAAGATAATTCCAGGATGGTGGAAGAAAATGTTGGGATTTGTTTTCAAGTGAAATGAAGTAAAATATGTGCATAAAGATCTGTATCTGCTAATCAGGTTGCTGGCTGCTTGAGATCTAATTTAGTGTTGTTTTCACTGCAGTGTTTACTGGAACACTATTTAGAAATCCACTCAATGCCTTTGATTAAGGGCAGTCAAACAGACACCAGCAGCAAACTTTCTTATTTTTTTCAATGATTTAAGTGAAAAAATAAAGGTTCACTGAACAGGGTGGAATCACCGGAGTTCAGGATTTTTCCTCTCCTTTCAAGTAGGGGTTGTGATCATATTTTCTGTTTTCAGCAATCTTAGATTAATGGATAATCTTGGCTCACCAAGGACTATACTCTGGGTATTTCCTTCTCCGCTGACCGCGTCAGCTGGTGTGTTTGTGCAGTCCTGCTGTGACTTGCTCACATGCTGGATAAACAAACTTTTTTCCCATTTTCTTTCTTCACTCTCCTCATCTTTGAATGGTCCCTTTAACTTGAGTGGAGCCATGTAATGGATCTACACATACTGTGGTAGAGCTTGGTGCTGGATTATAACGTTGCGGTGTCTTGTACTTTTCCCACCCACATTTGTAACAAATTCAGCGGGCAGGTAAATGGTTCATGACAGTGAATCTTGTTCACAAACATCTTGTCTCTTAGAATCTGTAACAGTTTGGCGGTAACTTTAGGAGAAATTAGCTCCTAAACTCAAGACTGGACCAAACCCCAAAAACGTAGGAGTGGAAAACTCTTTGGACTGTTGCCATTTTTGAAAGGAAGAATATGGGTCAGTGTTCATGCTTCAGGATAGATTGGATAGATACTGTGTGCTAGGAGGAAGTATGCTTATAAAGGATTTTCCATAGTTATAAGCTAAGCATAAAAAATAAAGTTATTCTACCCTACAGCATTATAAATTCAGCTGCTTGGAGAAACTCTAAACCGGTGACACTGGTCATGCAAGTTGCCTCGTCATGTTCTGTATTTCTAAATTATTAAAAAATGCCAAAGAAGGAGAGATTGTCAGGTTATTTAGAGTAAAACAATTATCTTAGCATTTTTTCCCCTTGCTCCTGAGGCTCCTTCCTGTCTCCGAGTTAATCATGTTTTTAAGTTTAAGAAACTGATTGTGACAGATGGCTCCCATGCACTGTTGTGTGTGTGGATGTGTGTGCACACGGATGCTCATGGACCTCTGAAGCATGTAAGGAAATGTGATTTTTGTATTGCATGCTTTACTTGGGTAAGAAATACCAAACCAAGCCAGAGTCAGCTGGCCATTATTTTTACAGCTATATCATATCACCAGTGAATGCGATTAGCAGCGAAGGTGTTAGCTTAGGAACTTGAAGGCTATAAATTTTCTGTGCAGCAAAGAGAGAGTATAAGGACCAGAAAGCAGAGCTGTCCCGCACTAACTCGCTGCTTGTTTTAACTTTCTTTAGGGACTTAGGAGAGCCTGACAGACTTCTTCATTTTCAAGCTACACCAGGTGTGTTTTTGTGGCAAATTTGTTGGCAAATATGCTCTAAGAGGTAGGTTTTGTAGTGCCTGGAAATAACTAGCAAGGAATGGAGTAAATATCATGCTAAAAGACTGCTACGTGGGGCTGTTTGCTAATTTGTTAAAGACTTTGGTCACAGCTGGACAAGTGAATCAGGTTTTGTTACTTTAACTTGGAAGCAAGAGATTCACTCTCCAGACCATCCTGTTCCTTGGTGAGAGTGGGGCTTCTTGTTTTGAGCTTAGCAGTGAAGTGAGGGAACAAGACTATGCATTAATTACGGGGAAAAAGAAGGGCCTCTAGCCTTACCTGGGAGCTATAGCCTTTCAGCAGTTTGATGGATACAGTTCGATAGGGTTGATTTTCTTAAACTTCAGGGCTGAATTTTTAGCCATGTTTCAGGTTTTAGAAAAATAGGAATTTTGATTTGGAAATTGCCTCAAAGAGTTGTCCCACCTCTCTGAGTGGCCCTCCCTTGCCCCAAGAACCCCTTTTCCCCTAGGATAATTTCACCAGTTAAATTTTAATTTAAACTTAGGACCTGCTCTTCCTCTGGTAAAGTCAAGGGAAGCTTAGCACTGACACGCAGCCAGATACCCTGTGTTTTGCAGCAGTAGGTCTTATAAATATTTGCATGTAATAAATAGTTTTTTATGTATCTTTAATCAACATGCAATGTGCCTTTATTAATTGTAATTTCAGGACACAAAAACTGTGCCCAAGATTTGTGTTACCCTTTTAATCCATCTGTGTAAAGGCGGCACCTGTGCTTAAGTCCAGGGTGTTCCCAGAAGACAGCTTTGATTTTACATCGTCATGAGTTATACAGACCTCAATTTTCAGGTTATTTGCTATGTTTTCTTTATTAAATACTATTGCTGATATTACCCATGGCATCATGTTTAGCTGACTTCATTCTGGTAATAACATTGTGAAAGACAGAAATAGGGCCAACAAGATCAGTCAAGCCTGCACAGGAAGGTTTGTGCTCCTAGTCCAGACCTACCAAACACAGATGTTAGCACAAATCTCAGTCCAAAGCAGGAACCAACACACCCAGAGCATGTGACAAAGTTACACTGATGGGCGTTACTTGCTTGTTGTCTTATCAAAATATTTTTCAATACTTGGTAGAAATATTTTCTAAGTGGGATGAGTACATGCAATTGCATTTATTTAAAGCTTTCAAATGCCCTGTCCTTCATGAAATAAAACTCATATTAAAAAAAAAAAAATTAAGGAAAAACGGTTTTTTTAAAGGTTTGGGGTTTTTTTCACAAAACTACTTTCTTCATGAGTCTTAGAAAATCACTTACCACACAAAATATTTCTTAAAAATAACTCTCTGACTTCATTCTGACAGAAACATCCTCCAGAGTGAACCAGGCTTCTTCAGGAAGGAAAGGAGTGTGTTAGGGGGAAGAAAAATACTTCCTGGAAAAAGCTAATCAGTATAAAAGGGAAATGGTCAGCAGCATCTGCAATAATTCTGAGGAAAAACTGAAGTAATCCAAATGTGTAAGATATTTTTCAGCAACAGGAAAGCACATTATTTTCCTCATCGTGTACCCTGTACTTTGTTCTTCTCCCCTGGGGGAGCTGTTTTGCTTTGGGTTTTTTCCTTTTGAAACTTAAAAGGTTTGAGAAGGAAAAGAAATTTTTTTTGGAGTGAGTTATAAATTGAAAATACATGTATGTGACAACATCCTTCATCTTTGCTCTTCAGTTTACTGCACTGACCTTAATCAGCATGCTCAGCATGGTTGTGCTGTGCATCCCTGTCGCGGGCCGCTATCTTG